>JABRWK010000373.1:29911-45909 GCA_013372445.1 Hypothenemus hampei | reverse complement strand
GTGTAACATCATAAACATTAAAAACACATTAGATAATATGCAAGTTTTTTTTCAGAAAGAATAGCTTCTTCTGTGATCCATTATAACCTGACAATAACGTGATGTTTCATTTATTGCTAAACTGACTGAATCAACAATCGAATACATTCCATAGAGTTATGAAGCTTGCAGCACTGAATAGAGACGCAAGACGAGTATGTTAAAAAAATAACATAAATTCTCTCTATGCAGATTTTTTAGAATAGATTCTAATCCAAAAAGGCTTAGTTTAGCTTTGGACTCCAAAATTTCGAATGAGTCCTAGTCAAATCCCTAGATAAAGGAAAACCGTCTTTATTTTCCGAAGTACAAACTCAGAAGTTAGAATTTAGTAATGAGACTCTCTTGAAGACTGTAAAGGGCCCAAGCGAATATAGGTTTTTCTAATTTTTCTTATATGTTTGAGTGAAAATTGTGAAATGTTCATTGCCCACTATAATTACAATTTAAGAATTATTATCAACTCTACAGAGTTTGCCAGGAAAGTTCTACATCAAAGATATATTTTTAAATGATACTCCTTATAGGCCGGGGTCCCACAGCTTTTTTTTTATTTGAAGCGAAGCTACTCACGACGTTTTAGCCTGTTAGTAGTCAAAAATAAAAAAGATTGTGGGACCTCGGACTATAAGGAGTATCATTTAAAAAATAGATCTTTGATGTATAGTATATCCGATTTGCGTAAAACTTAGCTCTTTTTCGTTTCAAATCAAACAGATCATGATTAAAGAAATTTTCAAAATTATATAATTTTTGTCCTCTTATAAAGCCATCCGGGGACATACTGTACATACATTTGTCCATATTTATATTCCTTGTTAAAATTATATGTGATTTCAAGTATGAACATACAGGTTTCTTAAATATACGGTTTTCGCACTATTCAAATTTATATGGAAATGTAAAAATTTGATAAAAAGTGAATGACATCTAAATCAGCTGTGATATGTCAAGCTATGATTTTTCACATGGTTTAATATTGAAGTAGACTAGAATAAATATAGCCACCATAAGACAGAGGACGACTTTATAGTCGTAAATTATCAGAATGTACCTTTTTTCATATGTTCATGGCTCAATAAGAAGATTAGAATGTTTGTTTCAAGATAGTCTGGCTAGAATTTCAATGAATGTACAAGACAGGAGAAAACCTAGTAATTATGAGGAAACTACTAATTTCCATTAGTTTTAATCACTTCCGAACCAGGTTCAGCTACTTACTCACATCAGTTACAGTCAAAAGATAGAATATTTTAATTTGAATTTATTAAATGCAAATATGTATCAATTTTATGAAGAAAATCAAACATAATGTTTCACTTTTGATTCTTTAGCTTTTTCTTATTAATCTTTTCGTCCTTCGCTTCAAGTTTCTTTCTTTTATTTTCTAATTTGACAAAAGGATTTTCTCTTTTAATTTTTTATTTTTCCTTTTTTTTCCACGATTTATCGTTTCCATCATTTCACCTCATTTATCTGAAGTTAAAGCTGACGGTACATACTCCAGTTGGCGTTTTGCCATCGATGGTTTGCGGTTGGGATAACATAAAACATTTTTTAGGCATTGGAGCCAGGTCGTTCAATTGTGGCGGTGTTGTTGTGGTAATGTTTTCAGTTTCCACGTTATATATTAGGCCTGTTCCAACTGGCAGTTGGAACCGTTCGCGAACGGTTCCTAGCCCCAGTTGGAACAGACCTATTGATTCATTCATGATCATTTCAGAAAACCAAACTGAAAATTTTCTCCTAAATCCACAGTCACGTCGATGTTTTGCTTTAGATTATTATTATCGTGGATATTTTGAGCAAAAATGAAAGCTTTTAACGATCTTCATAAATTAAATAATTGCAAGTATGATCATTTCTCTTCCCCTTTCACATTGTTATCGTAAGTATGTGCAAATAAATTAAAAACTGACATCTCCGATAATTGTTTTTCAATAAATTTTAAAACTATAACTTTATCACACTCTTCAGACTTGATATTGGTAATTTCACCATCACTCTTCGGACTACACATTTGTTATAATTCACTTCATTTTAAGCAAATGAATATAATTTCCTGCAAAGTAGCCAGGACATCCTTCTTGTTAATACTTTGGCCATCATAGTCTAATTTTGGTCACTGAACACAAAAATCTCTTTTTATCAATGAAAATAATTGAAAATGTTAATAAGTCATCCAGTTCTTATTCAATTTCCTTTCCTCGAACACAAACTGGACCAATGGTTTCGATTTTTTTTAAAGATACTCCAAAAAATTTATATCGTAAAGTGGTACGCGGTATTCCAAAAAGTTTATTAACCATGTTAATTCCTTGTTCTTTAATCTCTCTCAAAGCATCTGATGATCGATTTTGTGTAGATCTATTGCTGGATCAACATATTTTTACACGATTTCTTAGATCTAGCCCTGTCATCTCATTCTATATTTCGTGTTTGTGTTTTTATTCTGCAAGGAATCGTAATGATTTCTGGGTAATGATTTCTGGCTAAAAATGGTACTATTAAATGGATCAGCTAGAACCATTTTATGACTAAAATTAGAATACCATTTATAGCCTTTTGATTACTCAATAAAAAACAGAAATTTCATCAAAATTACTGACGAATTTATGAAATATGGACTTATCTAAAATTTTGTATGTTTTACTATAATCATCAAAGCTCAGTAGATCAACGAGTGTTAGAGTTTTCAGCTAAATATAGCATGATTTATGCTTATTACACCGAGTCCAGACGGCTCCGTAGCACGGTCGAGCATCGAAACTCTGTCATAACTCTGACGTATACCACTCACTAATATATTTTTGCACCATTAAAACGTCATCATATTGTGTCATCACTTAATAAGCAAAATTCTATCGAATTGGAAAATGATTAGAAAGTGAAATATGTATATGATGAAAATCAATTAAATATGTTAAACGTTATCAAGTATTACATGACACGCAAAACTGTAAGTTGATGCTCAATACTGTTGTTCGGTTACTTGTTGTACCTGGCTGTGCAACAAATCGGTCTGAACTCGGTGCATTATAAATTAGTATACAAAAAAAAATAATAAAAAAATTATATAAAATATTTTTGAAAATGTTGTACAGTATATGCTCAGCGGTGCCACGGATCGGTTCGGAGTTGGTGTAATATAAATCATGCTTATCTCGAAGTTGCGATTTCGATAACAAGTTGATTAATATTTGTGACAAATAAATTAGAAAACAATTGAAGACTTAAGTGGATAAAGGTGTTATGTTACATTTTTCTAAAAAATTATCTAATGCATTTTTTGAGTACGACATGTATAGATTTAACTCCCAGTTAAAAAAAATCCTGTGGTTTCGTTGTCACATGAGAGTTACACGTTAAATGTGTTATGTTGTACATACTGTATACGATACATAAAAAAACATTAATGTCAATTTGTTCAAAAAATTGAAAATATGCCATAACACCTTTATCCACTTATATCTTCAATAATTAAAGAATTATTTGACGCAGCTTGATAAACGACAATACGTATTGACATCGTGATATTTGAAATTAGTAAAAGGTGTAACAAATATTTATTTGAATAAAGATATACGTGATTTTGGCTATAACTGGTGCAGCGGTTATAATCAGGACACCTATTCTATTCGGTGTTAAAAAATAGGATTTTATTTATTATCGATTTCGGATAAATTTAAATTTAAACTTTGAAAATATCAAACATAATGAACGTAATTTTTCTAAATGGAACTGTATAATATATTTTGTTCAAACACCTTTTATAAAATTTTATTTCTTGTTGTCTAATAAACTTTTCATTTTTATTAATTTTGAGGATATTTCAAAAAAATATAAAATGTATTATTTTGTATATTTCGATGTATATTTGACGATATTTATCGATATTTTTTAAATATATTTAATGTTGTAAGGGCTTTAATGGCTTAGGTTTCTTAGATGTTAAAATTGTTTTTCATTATGTTCTAAACATAGAATTAATACTTACTCAAAAGTTGAAACTAGAACTTTTCGTGACATTTTGCATGTCTTTATGTAGTTGGCTTCAATACATACATATATTCATATACTAATTTTATAATATATCCTCAACGAAAAAAATTCACGAAAAGACAAATCAGGTAATGTTGCCGCTTAATTTTAAATTCTTCTATTCTTCCATTTTTCTTCCTTGCTTAGGGAGGTGTTAACACGGATATCAAAGTGTTGTAGGCGTGACTAAGTACACGAGGCTGTTGACAATATAGAAGGTGCAATTAATGCATTCTATAAGGACAACTGTGCATCTTTAAAGGCACAAGAAGAACCTCATGGTACAATGTTGAATTGGAAAGAATGCAGAAGGAACTGCGAAGGTTCTTTAATAGAACCACGTAGATCAGATGGCCACACAATTGGAAAATACATAAAGGTAACTGCATAAGTAGAATATTACTGTAAAAATATAAAGAGGCTTTCATATGCAGTAATGTTATGTAAGATCTGAAATTTCCCTTTTAAGAAATTCCTTAGTTCTCAATTTGTAATGGACTACGGCTACGTCCAATTGAAACCACAAATTTATGCCTAACATTAAATTCTGTGTTTATGATAAAAGTAGATGTTTGCATTAATATGATTGTATCTGTGTCACTCGAAATAAAAATTTAAAGAATATTTTAAGAATAAACATAAGACAACAATAAAATATTTTGAACATTAAAACTATTTATGTAGATCTAATAAAATAATCAAATTGTTCAAAAGGCAACGATAAATAAATGAAAAATATATCGATTTTAAAACATGCAAACAAATATTTATTATATTTGTTTGGAATATTTTAAAAATTAATAAAAATATTGCTAGGTATAGGTGATTAAACAACAAATACAGAAAATTGGATTTTAGAACAAAAAATTCTTCGTTGTGTAATAAAAATATATAAGTTCCATTTAAAAAAAAAAATCAAACTGGTAATGTTGGAATTTTTTAAATTTAAATATCTTCGAAATAGATTCCGATTTTCTGTCCGTTAGAAGTTTAATGCAGTGTTAAAATATGTACAAAACCACGGTATGCTAAATATTAAGGTTTTGACGTTATTCAATTTTTACCAAACATTTACATTTTCTTTTATGATCCCGTGTGTGTTACATAAACTCATGTTAAAAGTTAACAAGGCATATAAATATAACGAGAACGTAAAAGTTGGAATAAATTCATTTAAAATTCAGGGGTTTTTTTTTTTTCGAAAAACGCTCGGATCCGCTAATTTTTACTTTTGGCTGCGGTTTTTTTTTTTGATGACAGAGTGGCCCAAAAATCAGTTATGACAAACAACTTCATTATTTCAAATGGAAACACGTGTATATTATTTCATTTTTGAATTACCCTTCAAATTCTAAGTTTCATGCATCATGTACCATTCTTAAATTCAATTGTTTACGAAAAAAAATAGTTTTAGTTTAAACATCAAAACAGTGCTTATTCATGAGAAAAGTGTAAAATTAAATAAAAAATATATAAAAATTTTTTTTTTTGAAATGACGACTTTTGTCAACCTCCTGGTGCGATTCGAGACGATATTGAAATTCGCGCAAAACATTTTCGACCACAGGAGGTTCTATCAATTTGATTTCGTCTCTTATCCTATTCTTTAAATCTGCAATATTGCTTGATCGGTTAATATGGATTTTAGATTTGAAATACTCCAACAAAAAAAATTCTAGACGGGTTAAATCTGGGCACCTGGTCGGCCATTCAATTGTTTTGCAAGAATTTCAATATCGTTTCAGATACTGCTAGGAGATAGGTCATTTTCAACATTTGCTTAAATACATTTTTCAATTAAATTGTATGCATTCTATGGGAAATTAGGAAAGTCCTAGTTCAATAAAGATAGTTCTGATTGCAACTTCCAAGTTTCAATAAGGAAGCTACTCAAGAGTGATTTGAACTATCAGAAGGAACTTAGATGTAGACCTAGGTACAATATTGAAGCAAAACGAGAGCTCTTTGGAATTTTCAAACTAACTAGTTTTTTTGGCAACAGATTACGAAAGCAAGTAAATATCTACACATGTGTAAGAAATAAAAAAAAATAGTTATAATGTGCACTTTCATTGTTGAACACCAACTTCGGTGTATTTCAAAATTGAAAAACCCTTTTGCCAACTTACGTTAAATCGAACAATGGCTTGTATTTGAATCCAGGCCTAAAGGCAAAAGATCTGGCGAAAACACATACAGGAAATAAAGTGATCACATAGGTGCATCTGTGCTCTTCATCCACGTTTGCTTTAGTCTTTGCTTTATAATCGTCATACATAATCGTCTCTAATATGGTTTTTTCTCTGATGTACATATATTCCCAGCGCGTAACGTATTTCGTCAAGATGTCTTCTTTATCTGGATCTATCTGACTAACGGGATATCCAATTTCATCATACAACCCTTTGGCATAACCATTACCGGATGATAATTGTTCAATAATGCCATTGCCTTTGTTGGTAATCCATTTATAATGTTTTTTAATGATATCCCCAGGCTTTTCGATTGGTAAAGTAAACTTTGATAGAGTTAAAAATGCCGTTAAATTTGCTGTATAGAAAGCTGTTAAAATTGTAATAAAGATCCACCAGGTGGAGAAAAGAATCCTTGAAGAATCTATACAAAAAGATTTTTAACATTTCACCAAGAAATACATAGATTTCTTAACCTGTTCGGGGATTTAAAGTGGAACCCTGTTTTAGAAGAGCTCCATAAACGAACCACATGCATGATGGCAACGAAAAACAATATCGTTGTCATCTTTACACATTCGAGCTCTTAGCAGAATTATTACCCATAAAATAGGACCTACTCCTAAAAGGGACGCAATAATCAATCCCCAAACTTGTTGAGTGAATGGAGCTAATAAACCGGCACCTATTTAGTAGAACTCCACGTTAAGTTTGTAAAAATAACCATAAATCTAATATTTACCAGTGGCAGACTCTCCAGGTCTCTTCATTAAGACTACCCATTGGGCTGTATCCAAATTTCTGGAATATTCAATTTCATCTGAGTATTGTTGTGGAAGAAATGCTGCAGCAACGTCTGCAACCTTTCAAAAAAATGTAATTCTTTCAAATCAGTGATTATAATACATTGAAATTTTGCCTACTTTCTTAAGTAACATGTTTCTAATCCCTTTGTCGTTACCTTCCTCGTTAAATACATTTTCTTCAGGTATTTTTATGGTATAATTGAAGCCATATTCCTTTTGAAGTATGTGTAAAACATCAAAAGCTACACCCGTGCCCACAAGAGTGCCACTTACATTTTTGTAACCGCTCAAAAGCCCATTCTAAAAAACCATGAACTGCAATAAAACCACTTGGCTTATAGGTGTACTACATATAACTTACGAGTAAAGTGGTGACAACGAGCGTTTCGTTTTTTAACTCTTCTTTTAATTTTTCCAAAGGTGCGTTACGTTTATATTCTGAAAATCAACTATTTGATCTTTGTCTTTACAAGTGTTTGACTGAATTTACCATTGTAATTTACATTGTCTGTGCAGGTATAATTTAGACATAATGTGGTCAAAGTAGGTAAAAGAATTTCTGATAAACTCATTCTAATTAAAGAACAAAAATGGGGTATTAAAACGTTTTTGCCTTTTTTTTAAGCGCATTTTTAGAATAGCGCGTCCGCAACGGATGACGCTTGAACTTTAACTATGTTAACGGACATCGCAACGATCACTTATCGCACCTGTAGTTTTAACTGAAATCGTTAGCCTAAAGTTAATGATTACTGACACATTTATTTTATTAATAATAATATTTTTCGTGACATAGGATATTTTAGTTCAAATATTTTTAGCCTCAAGGCAGGATCACAAGAATTGAAAAGAGAAAACCCCTATGGAATATAGTAGTTATCAATGAAATAGAGTAATAATGGAGAAATATATTCTCTGGAGGATTAAAAAAGGTATTAAAGAAATAATTCGTTTTATTAGAAGGTTATAATACAATGATCATACAAGAAACACGAACGTTCAGTGAGAGAATATGGGAATTACGTAGTTACTCGTCTATTTCATGGTGCTTCTTCTTCATCGAGCAAGGTGAAGCATAGATAGGGAATTCATCAGAAATCACATTAGGAAAATGCGATGGAAACATTGAAGGAAACAGCAAAAATACGGTAATTATTTTTACGAAATATTCACTAATTCACTCTTCCGATCTACTATTAGGACACGCAGAACTCGTTGAGCGAATGGTTTTTTTCTATTCAGCATTTTATATAAAATATTATGCATTTAGTCCATTAAAATTTGTATTCATTTTTCCACAGGCTCTATGTGTTTATTTTTTCGAATAGAATGATGTTCATGCATAAAGTAAGTATTTAAACCCATTTTAAGAAAGACATCTAAAAATGCTTTGAGATTTGAAGTTTACGACTGGAATTTTACGATTGAGAACTTGTGAGGAATTCCTCAAAATGTAACCATTTTAAAAATAAATAAGGAACAGAATTCTTTAGATTATTTTTTTTGGCCTGTGTGTGTTTCTGAGAAATTCGAAAGTAACCTGTGACAAAATATGGCATAATCACATATACAATAACGCATAAATTATTATTTATTAGGTACTTCAACATGATGTCAGTCAACAGATGTTCAACAATACCGAACACGGCAAATTGACAAGCGAATTGATCATCCATAGGCTTCTTTAATGCCACTATTAAATAACCATAGTTATGTAAAGGTCTTTACAACAGTTCTTGATGAGAAACCGGCTAGTTGGAGAATTTTTCACAACGTGACTTTTTGTACTAAAAAGTTTATATAACAGTTTAATATATAAAGCGTTCCCTGCACGACGGTAAAAGCTTTATGTATAAGATTTAATAGAATGTTTTAAAGAACTACTTACATTCAAAAGTAACTGAAGACACGGAGGTATTGTCTGTGTCATCTATGGAGAAAAAAGAACAAATTATTTTATTGAAATAGAATTAAAAATAAATTCTTTTATCAAACGCAAAACACAACTAATGGTATAGATACTACGAGGAAAGTTTTATTTTTTAAGATGGCACAATGGAGTTCTAAGAAATGTTTTTGATTTACTTGAAACATAGCTCCGGATTGTGGCAAAAGGCCGTGACAGAATTATTCCCTTTTAAAATGTTTGACATATTATTTAAAGATTTGATAGGCATTTTCGTAACAAGTGACAAATTATTACAAATCAATCGAAGCGTGTCCGTACCAAAAGCACTAACTGCCAAAAAACCACTTGTGCCAAACGCAATGAAACTAAGCACCTAGTGCCATTTGAATTTACAGTAAAAAAACTTAGAATAAAGCCGGCACTTCATGCTTTTCTAGTGACTTTGGCGATAACCTTTAGAAATATTTTATGCAAAAAAATAAAAAATAAAATTTTGGCACTTATTGTTAGTGCCTTTGGTACGAACACGCTTCAATTATATATGGCTGGTTCAGCCAATTATTTTATTCAGTTTAATTCTATTTCCATATGGATAGCATCTCAAAAACGGGAATCCAATTATTTATATTTCATAAGACCTAAAAGTCTAATAAGCCGTGCTTGGAATTGTTTTCCATAAACTGGTAGTGATAAAACACGATGTAATGGTGATTAACAACTAAGTAGGACTAGAAAACAATTGAAGACCTTAGTTGATAAAAGTGTTATGTCACATTTTTAACTTTTTGAGTAAATTGACACAAAAGTTTTTATGTGACATAACCAATATATGCGACATAACAAATTTGGTATCTGAAAACTATCAGGGGACAACGAAACTAGAGGATTTATTTTAACTGACGATTAAATCTATACATGGCGTACTCAAAAAATTCATTTGATGATTTTTAAGAAAAATGTGGCATAATACCTTTATCAGCCAAGGTCTTCAATTAAATCGTGAATCTCGAAAAGGTCTCATCTTCTTATAAAAAAATATGGAGATGAGACCTTTTCGAAATTCAAGATTCAGTTAGTTTATTTTCTGGCTTTCTCAGACACTAAATAGTTTTTAGCTTTTCTTCAGACGCTGAAGTATACATATATAGGTCTACCTAGAATAAGAACAAGCTGAAGCTGAATTTTTAGCCAGTACTGCATATTAAATATGAAGTAACTGCCTGTCGAGCGTAGAGAAACGATTATCGTGAACTGATGCACTACGAATATTCAACGGTAGCATGATTTGATTATTCAGCTCATTGTAATTTGTAGAAAAGTTTCACCTCGATTTTGTTTTTCTTAATGATATCATTCGATCCCAATGGACAGATATTTGAATTTAACACGTTAGCTGCGCTATTAAAAATTCTGTTTTTTACTCATGTGTGTTATCGGTCTCTGGAGGCTGATATTTAATTCTTTCATCTGACATAACAATACTTTACAAACTTATTAGTACTTCTCTCTAGACCAAAAATGAACTAAGTTGGACATTTCGTCGTACCTGGTACAATTTTTGAAATATTGAAAAAAAATTACATTATCGGTCCCTGAGGACCGATACCGCAGTCCACGTGTTAAATATAACAGATAAAAAAGTCTAATATTTATATTAAAATTCTAATAAAAAATACGATGTAGATGATAAAGTCTCAAGAACCTTTCAATGAATTAAAGGAGTTATAGAAAAGGTTATCTCTCAATCTGGGTATTCGAAGTTTCATAGTCCAAAGAATATTCGAAATATTAACAAAATGCTTTTGTTTGCCGACAATTCGTTAACATTTAGAAAAATTTTATCAACATACATATATTTTTATACCATCATAAAACTTCCATTATATTTATGTATGTATGTACATAGGTAGGTATATATAGGTCAATTTAACCCCTCGCTCCATTACTACATGAAATTACCTCTAATCTATTCGACTGTTAGACGACCTTCATACTTATTTACCCATCATTACCGACACACAATTTTTATGTTTATGCCTGTTGTTCAAACAACGAAATCGGTATTAATTTATCTTCTATTTCTAGTCCTTTAACAAATTTAAAACGAATCTATCAAAAGTTCATAGAAACAATTTACAATAAATTATTTCTTGTAACTGTCTGGAGGAAACAATAATAAAAAAAATGGAAAAAAAATCAATGGAATGTTAATTAATGCTTTTTATTGTAGCTTTCAGTTGGTTAATGGATGGGAAATTAAGCTTTTAACGTCAACGTGTTAACGTTCGATGAGCGGCTTTTATCCAAACATTCCTGAAAAAATAATGTAATGAATAGTAATTATCTAAAAACCTTAATTGCTCACTGGAAAAATTGGAAAAATTAGAAGCATTGGGAAATACTGGAATTTCCGCTTCAACAACCTGTTCGAATTCTTTAATAACATTCCCTGTCAAATTTGTCCAATTTGACGTAACGTTGTTGAAAAAGGGAAATGAACCGTTTCGGTTTAACAGATTAGCAATACTTTGGAATATTGCGTCTGGTCTGTTTGATCCACCTTGAAAAAATTCTATACAGATTTTTCTTAATTGGGTTTTTAATACATACTTGAGAATGCCTGAACAATTGCATGCCGTATTATAAGAATCTCTGAATTATTACTTAAATATTCAAACTTGGCAGAAAAGATATGCCCGATTACCCCGGCAAAGAAGGGGATAATAGTATATCCAGAAGTTTTATTGTAAAATTGCTCCATGTTTTCATGAATCAAATTAGCAGTGGAATTATCAGCTGTATTATTTCCTGTTCCATTGAGGCTTTGTTTAAAGCTTGCAGGAATTATGTCGAAGAGTAGTCTGATCTCTTTACTACTAGTGCTATTGATCCATTTGATGACTTTTATAAAATTGTAGGTATTAGATATTTTCACTAATTGTCACTAATTGTAAAAGCAACCTACTAGTGCCTAACTGCGGATCCACACATGACAAATTACTGCTGGAATTTGAGTCTCTCACTTTAAAATTGTGATGTCTGCTTTGGTGGTGGTGTGCAAAGTGTCTCTGATGTTGATGCTGATGAGTGTCCCTGGAATGCCGATTGTCTAGAATTTGTCGAAGGTTTAACTGAAAATCTAGTTATTGTTATTTAATTAGCTACCATCGTGACTCTTAGCCAAGTTGACTTGGAAACACATCAAAGAAACAGTTAAAAGTATAAATAAACCCTTCATTTTGTCATCACTGATCATTTCGTGAGGTGATACAATTTATATAAGGTCGGTGAATATGATTGGTATTTTTCCAGAAATATTTACGGTCATTAGGAAAATTTTTTACTAGTTACTAGGAAAAGAATGCCGCACGATAACAATGCAAATATTGTTTTCCTTGGCTGATATTGCTAATGAAAATTTTTGAGATAACTTAAGGTTTTTGAAAATTACTAATACACTAGTATTTTTGTCAGCTTTCAGAAATTTAACATATTTTCAATAAACTTACATCTTTTCTGTTTAACTAATTTCTTAAATTCTAGGTGTCCTCAATTTAAATAGTTATGAAACCTTGAAAGTATCTAGAGACCCAAAAAAAAGTTTATAGATTATATCCGTTTTATTTTTAAATGTTTTACTTATTGTCCATGCTTATTTAATTTTATTCAAATACTTGACTAGGCTGCCAGTACACCTTATGAACTAGCCACGCTTTGTACTTAGTACATCAACAATTGCCTCCAATAATTACTCCACTGAATTGGCATTCAATAAACTTTCTATCTTAAACCTTTCTAAAATAAATTGTCTATAATTGTCATATCTAGCGATCGGAATAGATAAGGTAATGTCCTTTCATCCCCAAAAGGACGGTAGGGAAAGAGCAGTGTTCCTGTTAGACATGTGTTCCGCAAGCTCAGAGTAAAGACAAAATGATTTTCATAAAGCATATCGAAAGCGATCGCTATATCCAAGCAAATCATTTTAACTCATAAGTCTAAAGTCATTCATTTAGAAAACACTATAGTTTGTTTTTAAACCTTCGTTGCTCGCGCGGCATTTATTAGACGCCACTAACAAGGGAACTGTCGCAAGTGAAAGTCGCAGATCGTAATGAAATTTGGCACACAAGTAGTTCAGACCTATTTAAGAACATTGGCAAAATTTTACGTGCCCTCGTCAAGATTTAAGGGGTGAAACCCACCCCCAAAGATTCGCTCATTTTTTGTTTTTTTTAGCAATATTTTTTCCGGACTTTGACAGTTCGATAGCGAACATTTTGCTTTTTTTCGTTGTTGTAAGTTATCTGGATCGAAAGTTATCGGCAAAAAATGAGAAATGAGCGAATATTTGGGGATGGGTTTCACCCCTTAAAATTTCATTACGATCTGCGACTTTCACCTGGGACGGTTCCCTTGTAAGTATTATTTTGGTAGTACTCTTTCTCGTTACGCGAGCAACGAAGGATTGAATAATTATTATCGAAACAAGTGGACATGTTCCCTTTTCGCAATCAGTGATTCACATAGGAAGAGCGATTTTCAATTAAGTTGTCAACACTGTCGCGTTCTCATTGGCCGATTTTCAGGAAATTGACAGTAGAAATTTGTCATTCTAACCGTAATTATTATTAGTGTTGGGCATAATCGATACATTCTGATAATCGAAGAATATCGAAATAATCGTTTCGTATAATCGAATGATCATTCCAATGATCAATTATGAATGAATAACGCGCATGCTCAAATTGAGGGCTTGAGGTAAATAATGGGCTAAGTACCAAAAAAACAATTCCGAGTTATTTACTTTTTTTTTGTAGGCCTGTGTTATTATTATTGATAGTTGCGCGATCTTGCGATTGAAATTTTAAGCATTTCCCGGTATAATTTTATATCGCCTGTTTTATGCGTTGAAGGTAAAGACATATAGCTCATTTTTAAAGAATAAAACCAAATTTTGCTTTTTTGGCACTTAGCCCGTTATTTACATCAAGTCTTCAATTGTATTATATGGAATTTTGACATTCAAATTGCAAATGCGGATGCTTTATTGTTTATTTCTTAATTGAAATTTGAAATATTTTATATGTATATAACATTGGGTAAGTATTATGTAACAAGGATTAAAAGACACAACTAACAAACAACTGATAACACACTAACAAAGATTCTAAAAAGTAAAATAAAAACATTGTTTTACTTTTTAGAAATATTAAATAAACAAACACTATTAAAAAAATTGAAAAATTATAAATTACTATTTAGAAAAATAATTTGATCTAAATTTTTAGATGAAAGCCTATTTCGTCGACCATTCGTAATATTTCCAGTTTTGGAAAAAACTCTTTCCGAAGGCACAGAGGTAGCTGTTGCACAATGATATTTTAAATGCATTTGAAATAGTTCCGGCATCAAATTATTGTGCTCTGACCAAAAAATAAGTGGACATGAAGATCGAGGTATGTTTGGCATAGACAAGTATTGTCGAATCTTTAAAATTGCTTTAGCGGTTGGAGAAGAGTTCACAACATTAGTCGTGTCAGCAACTTTTTGGTCGAAATACTCCCATAGCATGTCTACTTCAGTGGAATTGGCAGGTTCAATCTCAGCCATAGCTTGGGATACAGCTTTCAAATTATTATTTGATGAAGCTTCAGGGAAAAAATTTACAAGTTCGTCTAACACCCATTTCTCAGCGTTGTCTGCATTGGTTGAAGCACCAAATGCTTGCTTTTTATAACGAGGGTCTAAAAAAGTGGCTTTTGCAGATATTTTGTCATGTTCGTAACCCCCAAGTCGTTTTGAAATAATAATTAATAAATCATTTTTCAGTTTGTTACCAATATCTGTCACACAATTTAATTTAGTTACTGAATATTGAAGTCCTCTTACAAGAGGTATTACTGATGACAATGTAACATATTTTTCTCCGGATAAGGCAGTTGTCATTAAATCAAAGGGTTTCAATATAGGAATACAATCTTCAATTGCTAACCATTCATCCGCACTGAGCATTTGAGGAGCTTTTGGCAAACCTGACATTACAGCTGTAATTGGGGCCTTAATATCTAACAGTCGTTGGAGCATGATATAAGTTGTGTTCCAGCGAGTTGCTACATCCTGTTTTACTTTTAACTTTGGAGTGTTCATTTGCTCTTGCATTTGTGACAGTTTTTCTACAGCAATAGCACTGTGTTTAAAATGTCCAACAATTTGCTTGCACTTTTGCAATATTACGCCAAACTCATCATTTTGTTTTAATCCATCTTTAATGGCTAAATTTAAATTATGGGCTACGCACGGATGATGGTGTTTATGTAAATGATCGTTTATAGCCGATTTTACATTCGCACCATTGTCCGAAACAACAGTAGTAATTTTTTCATACATTTTCCACTTATGTAAAATTAGACTTATTTCCGTTGCTATCTGTGTTCCGGTCTGGCTACCCTTTACTTCACTTGTTTGTAAAACGGTAGCGTGTAATTTAGCATTTAAAATAAAATGAAGAGTCAACGTAATATAATGATTGGTACTGTCCGAGGTCCACAGGTCTGTTGTAAGACCAACGTAATTAATAAAAGACAACTTTTCTTGCAATTTGTTGACCTCACTTTGATACAATTCAGGAATTAATTGGGAGCTCAAGATTTTTCGCGATGGAATTGAATACAAAGGATTCAATTTTTTTACAAATTCCTTAAACCCTAAATCTTCAACAATTCGAAGTGGTTGATAATCTAATACTATCATTTTAATGAGGGCAAAATTTAAATCTGAAATTTGTTGTTCGGTAAGTTCAGTGTTAGATCTTAACGATCCAAACAGGCGTAATTGTTTTCTTTGCTTTAACGTACTTCTTGATGACGTTTTTTGCGCAAAGCTGCTCACTGTTGAAGACGTCGAAGGATTCGAAGACAATGACATTGCAGAATTCTGGGAAACTACAGACTCCGAACAAGAAATAATTGATGCTGATGATTGTCCTTCGTCACTGTTATTGTACTCTGT
>JABRWK010000372.1:33120-55986 GCA_013372445.1 Hypothenemus hampei | reverse complement strand
AAATCTATTATTTCGAACGAATAAACATCCCTATTCAGATGATCCATTATCCTCGGCGGTATATTGTAATATCTCGCGTTGGATCCCTTTTCTCAGGATGAGAGTAAAAATGGAAAAAATCGAAAATGTACAAAATGTTCGCAGGTCAACAGAACAATACTGTTAGTATTTAAATAGAAGCTATGTTAAAACAGTATAATAATTGCAGATTATTTTTTAATCTATAACATTGACAATACTAATAAAATCTAAAAATTCTTATAAAAATGTAATTATTCCGTCTTGAAAACTCGCTCACTCCTTAACAGAAGTTCTCATCACTGTTGTGTAGCGATAATTGCTCCTGACTAAATTTCTAAATCGCCTTGAACACTATACTACAAGCCCAAAGATTTGCAGTGATCTTCCTCACAACTATATTCAGGTGTTCCATAAATCTAATAGTATTTTCAATGGCATTTTCCACTAAAGCAAAATTCAAGAACATTTTGTTGATGTTCTACGTTTTTTTTGTAACAGAATAAAAGAAATGGTGAGGATTTTTGAAGATTTCTCATTGTTTCTGTTCATATAATTTTTTTTGTATTTGTTATTGTTTCCACTTTGAGTAAACTTTAAATAAACCATAGACACAATGGGTAGGTAATATTGTCAGTGTCATTATTATCTTCTTATCTATTGTTTACGTATTGTATTACAATTAAATTTCAATTGAGTAAAAAGGGACTGCAAATGTGGTTAAGTAGAAATTGTTGTAGTAGTGACTTATGTAATTTGAATAAATAGTTGGAGCAAAATTCTTGGGAAACTCCAATATTTGTCTCTCGAATTGAAAATAGCATACTGTCACTTGAATCTGTAAATTTTATTCGTTCTTTGCTCTTTAGTGCAGCAGTAACAGAATGCTCAAACTTTATAAATCAGAACTGTAAGAACTCGAGTTTTGACCTGTTTCGTTCTTTTGTTACTCTACTCTTTTCATTTTCTCAACGCTCACAACCCCGTGAGGCAATTTAATTACTCTTTCAGTTAATGCAGAGAATCTTTTAGCAATAAAGTACCTAGGAAAAATTATTAATTGTATCCAAAATCCAACCGTTAGGTTTTTTAAAGCAGATTTGAAACCTATAAGCCGTTCAAATCTCTATGAAAGATGTCTAATTAGAGGTGATTAAGGCACACACATGAATGAAATCCAATTACGATCGATTACTCTACACTTTGATACTGCAAGCCGGATTCCCCATATTTTAGTACATCCAACCGGAAGTTATACAAAAATATTGTATTCTAAAAGAAATAACAATAGAAAGTTTCTAATATTTATCGCTCCGGTATAGCCAAGATATTTCAACATGTTTACAACTGTTGTAACAATAAACAACGAATGACAAAAAGTTCCTCAACTTTGTCTCCAATGTGTATAACTTTTAATTTTGGGTGAAAAAATATATAGGCCTTTCTGAGTGTCAATTTTACAACAGATTAGTTGTCCCAATAGAAATCAGTTTTAGAAAAAAAAATTCAATCTGTCACAAGCATTATTGCTACTAGGCGACAGGCACCAAACATAAAACGGCCCTATATGATCTTTTTTTCTCGTTTTCTTTTTGTTCGTTTTTGATCTTTTTCGGATTGGCGGACAAGTTGTGGTCATTACACCATTGTTCCGCCCTTCGGATAGTTTGTTGCATAATACGTTTAACGGTGTTTCTACAAAGCCCACTACAATGACTGCAGTATTTCCACGTCCTTACGCATAAACACCATTAATATTACGACGTCTCAGAAACCCGTCCAGTATTAGCCAACACCACAGCGTTTCTTCTTGGAGCCATCCTAACTACGGTGTACAGTTAAAAAGGATTACTATAAACATCTTTACAATAAGGACTATTTCACTGTGCTTTGTGTTTTTCTATTGTAAAATTTTCAAAATAATCCTCAAATACATCTGTGGCGCTAGGGCAAAACTTGGCATGTCAATATTTTTCTAAAAACGACATTTTCTAGCTATAAAGATGTGGTGCTTGTTATGGCAAAAACTGATGAGTCTAAAATATATTTTTACTCTAAATAACGCCATTTGGCAAATGCTGATATGTCTACACACTCATAAGTAAATAAACTTTAACGTGACATCCTGTAAAATTAGCAAAAAGTGACATATCAAGTTTTGCCTTACGATTAGAGCCACAGACATGTTATAACGATTCTAACATGGTTTTTAAGTTAAATATTTTTTATCAATAAACAATTTTTCACAGGTCTGAACAATCGCTTGCTATTTAATTAATGATGCAACTTAAAAAATCATCCAATTGTTTTTCACATGCCATTAACCTTGACTTGTGTTAAGGGAAACGCCGTTAAATAATAAACATTTCGGGCTTCTTTGAATTAAATGTCACTTTTTCTATATATGTGAGTGCAGATCATTTTAACGACCTCTTTGGCCTCTCTTTTCCCCATAAACCCAGTTAGGAAAAATAAAAGACATCGCACCATCGTCATCGTAAGCCGTGATCGGTGATTCGCCATTGTTTTTTTAATGAAGGTCCGCCGCCCCCAATTTAACTGAACCTACATTTCGACTATGCAACCCGAATAAATATCTCAGCTAATTTTAATAGTTTAAAAGTATACCGATTGAGTCTATTTGTAAAATGTAGTTTATTAGGTTCCTAATTGAAATTTTTAAGAAGCTCATATCATAAATTAATTTTTTTCAAGTTAATATCTACTAAAAACTCGCCTTTTTAGAAAAACATTCAAAATAAGGTTTAGCGATAATAAAAGAATTTGCAATTTTCTATAAGATTGAAAAAATGATTGTTTTACATTACAAAACTGTTTAATTATTCATAATAACCGTAATAAAAAAAATTGCAATGTCCGTTACATAGAAAATTTCAAGGGTTTTAAAATGATGTTCCACTTGCCTTTCTTTTCCATTTAAAACTTTAGGAATCGATCTTAATCCTGCAAGGGCTTAGGGCGGAGTACACAAAGCAAAAGAACAAAAGTGGCCATTTTAACTGAAATACGAAAAAGTAACTTTAAGGACCCTAAAATGGCTCTGTTTTGTTTTCAATTGATTACTCTCATTTACAAAGTGTAATTTTTAGAATCCCTGAACTCAAAGGGTTTTTTTCCTTTGTTTTGGTTGTCCTCTTGAGGGAAAATCAATAACGGCTGTTTTATTCTCATTTTTATTTCTTTTGAGTGGAACGATATTAATTCTGCAGACGATGATTGATTTCCACAGAGGCGTAGGCAGGAATTTTTAATTTATTTATTAACAACGCGGGCAAGTAGTCGTCAACTTGTCTACCGATGCTTTATGATCCTAATTAAAAAATCCGGTCACAAATCAAATACTACATTCACCTGGCAAGATAAAGTAGTCAAAACATTGAACCAAATAAACCTTTTTTTTCCGTTATACAAAAATCTTAAGGTAAATTTTACGCTTTTCAAGGAAACACGCTCAAAATAATTTATAATCTAAAAATAAAATAAAAGCGGAAAATACGGGTAATTTATGCGAAACAGGTACGTGGTGTAGGTATTTTAAAATTAATGCGCGTGAAAGTCGTACCTTTAAATGCAAATTTTCATTCCGACGATCCGTTATTATTATTAATATCATTGTTTATATATAATAAAACAATCAATTAATTTGCCATTCTCAACCTGATCGAAGTTTTTTCTGACTGTTTCAGCCAAAAAAAGGCGTTCAAAACAGTTTCGTTCATTGAATATTTAATAAAACACACCCTGCAAAATGGCCTTTACATACACGTGACAGTACCGTTATTAGCAATGAGAGTACGTATCGATAAAGTTTAGTCGTAGTAAATCGAGATAATCAAAATCTTACTCATTCCTTAGAAATAATTGTTGCTAACAGGTTGGTCGAGCATTAAAAATTATTCTAATTGCCATTGGGCAATGGCTAAAATAATATCGCGTATTAGATTAAATTACGTTATTTCCCAATCTCAATGTCAATATGCCTTCTTTTGTAAAACAATTTTCGATTGACTTTTCGAATTGGTGGGTGCAGTTTCACCTGAAGCGATGGCTTTTATGCAATAAGGCCAGGCAAGCAAACAAAATGCCAAACCATAGTTATTTTTTGATGATCCAAATTTTTTATTTATTAAAAATCTACAGACAGTGATTCCAGGTAATCGGGTGGCCGATTAAACAATAATTTCATAATCGGTTACAATTAAAATTCGATCCGCTTTATTGCTTACAATTATAATTATGATGATTGCCTTTACAATTAACTTTTTCAGTACTATTTAGCTGGCATCTCTAAGTCCCTAGTGTCCTAATATATATTTAATAATTGTTTCCCATAACTTTTCATTTACTTTTTACTATGTGAAAGTTAATACATTTATTTTTATCAGACAATGGCGTTCTTGGCCTCAAAAAAAAAACAACAACGCAAATGCTTTTAATTGAATCTGATTTTTAACCTTATTTAACCGTGAAAGTTGTACATTTACAAACGAATGCCCCTGGTTATCACCCATTAATAACCCTTTTTTAAGTGACACGATCCTGACGATATTAATCTCAAGTCAATTTTCCACCCCGTCGAGTTTTCCGCATACCTCCAGTGGGTTCCACCTGTCGCACGCGGTTCTAGACGAAATAACAAAATAGAAGGTACCGTGTGCTGTGGTGGCTAGTGGTCTCGACGAAGAACCAAGTCACCTGTTGTTTCAGCCGGCGATACCACCAGCCACAGTCAGTTGTTGGAAATCGAGCTCTTTGATACGATATTTCGGGTCGTTAAATCGATCGATGGTGCGGTAAAATTGACAATTGTTTGTTAACTTAAGAAAAATGTGCACTAAAGGACAAATCAACGACCTCATGGATAAAATACACTCGGTAACATTAATTTCTTTGCATGTCATTATTTTTTCTTTAAATTAACATAAGGGATTGAAAATACATTAACCTCATTGGTCTTTATATTCTTTTATCAAAATTCAATATTTAAACTTGTTATCAGCTTAGTCGGTTGGCCGCTCGCAATTCCTTCGTCATCATTAGTCATTACCATGCATTTTCATAAACTGTAATTAGTCGTCAGTCAACCGTTTCAACAAATATTATCTAGTAAAAGCCCTCTTGGAACTTGCCGCATTAATAGTAATTCTTATAACATACATTGTATGTACATTGAGTTCTGGCTGTGGGGTAAGTCAAACGACAATAAATCGAATTTTCTGCAAACGAATTATCAAAAATATGCATCGGTTACTAAAAGATTTTGTTTTAATAAATTGCATCTTTGAAATAGAAAAAAAATGTCTTCAGGGTAAACGTTGAAACGGACAGAAATAGAAACCAGTTGGAAACATTTTTTATACCACATTAGATTTTACATTGTTCTTTCTTGCAAATCAAACCAGCAATAATCGGGTGTGTTCGGAGGTCACTATAAGGAATAATCATCAATAATTACGCTTCCTGTTATGTGATTTGTATTTGATACACTTGGTCGTATTGCCAACCTACAAAATATTTTATAATAATTGTTTGGTGTTAAAAGCCTTCGAAAAAGTTAAAGTGTAGGTAGCTGTCTTTTTTTTCACTTCAATTCTCCTATTGTTCTATTCTCCTAAAAATTAACTAGAATTTATCTTCCTGTGCTCGCTAAAGCGAATATAAATCTGTTAGACTCGGAGGCGACCATACAACACATTTTTCGCTGTTCAATTATTATTTATTTGATCAATTTCTTCAGTAATAATGGATCAGGATGAACGGTTGAGATAAATAACGTTTCCTGGTCGTTTCTCGGCATGAGAAACATTTTAACTGTTTACGATATGAAATTCATAGCTCAAGGTTAGCTGCGAAACTCTTTGAGCATTTTATTAATTAACTTTCCTGTTGCACTCTTAATAAAATGTTACTTTTCATACCGGGCACAGAGCCGGTCTTTTCTAAACATTTAGGTGATATAAGTTAACAAGACGACCTCTTAACACGGTCCTGTGTGGTATTAAAACTACCTTGTTGCAAAACGATCATCCTTCTCTTAAAGACTACGAGGCAGGTCTTAACGGGAGTCACTTTTGTAGTTTGCCCTCTTACATTTACGTTTTAAATGTGAAAATCATAACCTAGAAAACTAAGAAAAAAAATCGTCATTTCTCTCTTTCACGGTGTCAATCAATTTTATTATTAATATATTATGGTGCATATAATCGTAATTATATGCGTTTTCCTTGCCGAAGGCTAAAAATGCATACATACGTTTCAGATGCAAACAAACACGTGTGATAACGTTAAATATTCTTATCTGTTCTCTCTCCCATACATATTTTAATGAGTAATTTTTTTTCCACATTACCTTCACATTTCTAAAACCTTTAATCGAAGATACCAAATAGTTTACATTTAATAAGTAAACAAGCACTTTAAGCATTTTTGGATTAGTATCTTTCAGAATATGCATATCGATTAATGAGTATCTATGTGGATACAAAATTAATAACAATTTACAGAAATTTTTTATAATGTAGATATGAGTACAACAAAGAAATGGAGATAAATAAATGGAGGTACAGTCGAACTTCGATAACTCGAACCATGGCTTACCATAAAAAAACTTTGAGTTATCAACGTTTAAGTTATTGAAGTTCGGCTGTAGTTCTGAAGTAATCAAATACTAGATTGGCACATCTAGTATACTTCTTTTTATACATACGTTGAGAAGTATTGATATTTTCTGCAGAAGCTCAAGAAATTAAATTTTCTGAACGAAAATATGTTATTACTCTACGTAGTCTTATTTTAAATGCCTTTAAGCGTGTAAAAAAAAATCTTTTACACAGTCTTAATGAAAAATGATTCAATGTTAAAAGAAAATGCTGCACAAACTGTTATTCCCTTTAGGAAACTATTCAATGCGAAATTTCTTCGGTCTAGGAGATCCAAAATGCTTCCATTCAATTGGTTATGATAGGTTTATACAAAAATGTAAGGTAGAAACAAACTAATCAAAATAAAACAAAAAATGTACACGCGAAAAATACGGTTTATACACTCAATGCACTGATATTTTTTTATGATATGCATCAATAATTTTTGACAGATAAACAAACAATAATATCACCATTATCATTATTATCATTCAAAAAATTAGACAATATGTCTGATTTTGAACGAATGGGCGCACGCTAAAATAGAATTAAAGTTAGTAAGTTCAAAGATGGTTAATTTCTGCTTATTTTGCTTATTTTACTTTTTTTACTTTTCTGTATAAACGTTTTCATAACTTGTGCAACTTTTATACTTTTTTGCGTTAATTACTTATCTTACCATATTTTGCTGTATAAACCCACCATTGCTGTTTAGTCTCTTAGAATTACAGAAATATATCCAGATATTATGAATAGTGACAATTTGATTTAAAAAATTGCATCGCTTTCAAATCTATGTGCTTCAAATTTTTCTATGTTATAATTTTTTTACTTACAATTAGTAGTTTTTAATAATTGCGAATCAACAAGTAACGAAATAATGAATAAATAGATTTAAAAATTTAACTATTGAAATATCGATTATTTATTGTTATTTTTATATATTGTACCTCTAAGTTCTACTATTGTATGTGCTATGCCCATTTAACATACAACAATAACTACAATAACTCTCTGGCAATGATATGTTAATGAAGATATCGAATTGCATATTGTTTGACTACCGTTTACGTACTAAGTGTTATACCCTATCTAGTTATCAATTTTCCATGGATTATTAAGAAGAAATCTTTATAAAATCTTCATAGTATTAAGACTTTTCAGTGCGTGAAATTCATTCTTGTTCACTTAATGTACGTCTTTGCGGTAAAAGGTATCATCAAGATAGACACAAAGCACGTAATTTTAGACGAGTTAATAACTATCACGTTCGTAATCGTTGTCAGCAACCACCTTAGATTCAATGGGGCATTTTTTATGATTTAAGTATATAGTAGAAGAAATTACGAAATAAAAATGTCAAGCGGCACGAATAACTCTGACACTTTCCCATCTATAAAGTGCGTTTCCTTGTACTGTTTTAATAAAAAACGCCCTTGAATTCAAAATTGGTGAAATTTCCTGCAACACGTTTACGCTTTTAAATATTTTTTAATTCACATTTAGCCTACTCGTATACGATTAAGCTTTTACTTAAATGTTTTAGAGGTACTATACTAGTAATTTGCAATCAACAACTAAGATTTGCGTTGACAGAGAAAACAAAAAGGACTGAAAATCTTTCAAATGTGTTTGAAGTTCTTTTTTTCAAACAGGATAGGTTGATGAAACTGTTATGTCACGACTGGGAAATGACTAATGCTCCATCCAAACAATAAAGTACTTGGCATTGATAGATTGATTTTCTTCTTACTATTTTATTGGCTTTTGTTACCATAAATAATAATAACAAAATTACTATTTCATTTGCACTTAAAATGAAATGAAATTTTGATTTTTTTTCTAATTTAACCTTTTAATGGTATTAATAATTTTTGTCTTTAATTGTATGAATGGTTTCTGTTGAAATTACTGTTACAATATTTATGAAAAATTGAATATTGAGTAATAGGGAAGTTTGCAATTAGTTGTCAGTCTAAATATTATAAAAACGAAATGTAAGAAGTTAACATTATTTTATTTACTCGAATTATCTTTCGCAGACTCTATTAAATGAAATTAATACGTTATGCTATACAATATACCTATCATAATCTTTCTTTCTAAATGAAAACTTATTTCTTATTTGTTCTATTTCATTTCAAAAAGAAAATATATAACAATATCCAAACTTCTGCAGATTGCTGTACCAAAGATCTCTTGCTAAAGGTTATTAATATTTATTTGACTGGAATTACTTTTTTTCATGAATGAGAGATACAGGGCAAATAGGAGCTAAGCCAAATTAAATTAATTCATTAATATTAGAAAAAAAATTAACAAACTACTAATTTACTATATCTTTAATCAGATAATAGCATTAACTCAATGTCGATTGGAATGGATTTTTTCATATACTTTTCAAATCTGAGAAACAAAAAAAATGTTTCTTATATGGCTTACCTGGATCTAAAATATAAAAATGCAAAAATTAGGATTCCTTCGTTAATTACTTTTTCTTTAATTCAACAAACGAAGTTCTTTGAATCAGTTAAATTAATAATATTTAGAGGGATGTTAAAAGATAAATAAAAGGAAAGATACCGCAATATGATTAAAGTAATATTTTTTATGGAATTGAGTTATAGGTAATCTTAGATTCGTTATATCAAATTACATAATTCTGGTATATTAATTTTTGAGTTTTTTGACCAAACGACTCTAAATTAAACACGGAAAAACATGACCCGGGTAAAACTTTATAACATCATGACTGACATATTTCATTCTTCTGAAAATTTTCATTTTTATTATTTGGATCGTCGACGATATATTCCTTTCACATTAACATATACATTAACAATACAAAAATCAGTTGCTCGACATTTCTAAAAAAAGTTTTTTTTTAATTGTTACAGTTTAAATCTAGGTGTGTTGTTTTGTTAAACAAAAATGTTTTTCACGTTAAGCATATGCTATTGTAAAAGTCCATTTTCTTCGGAGAGTATGTGATCAGAATACAAAAGTTTATCTGTATATATGTATATATTAGGTGCTAAATCCGGATAGCTAATGTATACAAATAAATACTTAAGTTAAATAGGCTGCGCTTTATCCACTAAATCTGTCACATGTTTTTACATTTACTTATAATCAGAAGATTAAAAGAACTGACTACATATTCATAGGAATCCATTTATGGAGTTAGAATTTTCATGAAAAATTTGAATTTAGCAAATGTCACGTACAGGAAAAGTAATATAAATCTATTTATATTTAAAAGAAATTTAATAGTTTTTTGTTAATAATAATTATTAAAATAAATTCTTTCAATTGTTTACTTAAAAGCGTTTCTTAAGATAAAATAGTTATTTATTTTGTTCTGAATTTCTACTACTCCATCAACTTTAAAATGTATTAACAAAAAAAAAGTCAATTATTCTCAATCAGAGTAACTCAAAAACAAGAATCAATATAAATATACTTTTATGTTCTACTGTTTATGTAATAAAGTATATACATAACTTCAAAAATGTGATGTGATAATTATAGATTACTCAGATTATAGTTATTATAAAGCAATTTAAAAAACAAATTAAAAATCGTTATTTTATTAGAACGTTAAATCGTTAAAACAAGCTATTTTTTTTGTTTTTTTATTTTTTATTGTCACTAAACTACATTTTTTTTTTTTAAATATTTTAATGACCATCATCTCTAAGGTGTTACCAGGATTTAAATAGCAAAAATTTAATTCTATTTCTTCTCCTTCGTTGAGCTTGTTAGACATACCAACGAAACGCATAGTCAAGGTCTACGGCTACTAGAATGATTTTTTCTACTGGACGCCCATCAACTAGGCGTTCTACATTTTCAAGTTCTATTGCCATTTGCTTGTTTGTTCAGTCCGAAATTCTTTTATTTCCCTTCAGAAGAGAAGAACGTTAACGGATTATTATCATTATCGGTATGGTCGGGCGAAAATAAGTAGGTTTTTCAGTAGGTTTCTATAATAGTCAAAGGCGCCCTGGGGCGGGCCGATGGCCAACTTAGCAAAAGCCGGCGTTAACAGATAAATAATTCACTTTTACGAATGCCAATGAACAATAATAAGGTAAAGGTAAAGTGCACGTATACGCACCGTTTTTAGACGATTTATTGTTATTAGACGTGAAAGAGTTAAAAAGATGATAGGTGGTGGAGAGAACGAGAAGGCGATAGAGTTTTCACGATCGCTTTAACGACTTCGAACGGTGATTATTTACGTTACATGTAATTTATTCACTTACCTGAAGCACGTTTCATTCGAAAATTAAATAATTTATTACCCGTTTCGGTTTTCGAACACTTTTTAAATACGTTATTTAAATTTAATAAAGCAAGAATAACAACAGCAACAATAACCGTACCGACTCAACAACACTGGCGATTTCTTGCTTTTTCCGATAAGAGTATAATAGCAATTTAGCGGAACGTTATGATATTAATTTTTGTTCAATAAACTAATCCTATTTTTTTTTTTCATTTTATGTTATTGCGGAAATTTTGCTGCCGGTAATATTTTAGAGTCTTAAATTAAATGGTTTAGGTAAACTAAGTGAAATTCCTGAAATGCTAACGTTTATTGTGTAACAAACAGATAATGATGGCCGACTTGCAATATACCAGGGCCGGACAAACCGGACATATGTTCACAACGGCAAATTTCAAGTGGCAATATTTTAGCTGGACGTGTCTCTATTTTAGATACAAAATATGCCAAATAAGTATAGTATTGACAGAACATTACATTTATTGTATGTATGCGTGAGTTTCATGATATTTAAAAATTTTCCATTTATCACTCTAAAACAGATAAATGCTTTATGATAATATGACAGGTTTAAAAGCTTAAAAACTTTGTAAATGTCCAAAAATATACGACGTGTCCCATTAAAAAAATTAATTTGGCTAACACCCTAGTTTTTCTGTTAAACCTTGTGTAGATAAAAATGTTTTATTGTATGCACCTATATGCCTTATACATATACCCATACCAAAAATCATAATTGTACCTTATTTGGTTTCAAAGATATTTGGAGTTTCCTTACCTCGCTTTATATTATCAAAAAATTAGAAAATTTAAAATCCACAGACTTAAACAATAAACACATTTTAAGTTTTTGTTTTTGTTATGTGTTCGTTCACTAAATACCACTGGCATTATTTCTTTTTAATCTATATAATATTATTTTCTAACAGATTTAGAATAATATTGTTCCTAAATATAGACATATAAAAATGCACATGCTTTGAAAAAGGAAAGCACTTTCCACCATGCTTGGAAAAATAGTTAATAACTTTCATTGTTTCTCTAGCAAAAAATTGTCATAATGCCGAAATCGGCTAAATCCATGACACATGAATGGCTAATTGCATACTGAATTTTTCTATTTGTTTACGTGTGATATCCTGTTCTTAATACGGATCTTATGAGCCATACCTTGCCTATATCTTATATCTTATGTCTATGTTCCAAAACCAAGAAAATAAATATTTTAATATCATTTTCCAAAATTAGCATTAAGCCACAAAAAGTCTGGTCAAGGAAGAAAGACCTAATGATTCTGTTACCAGTTTTTGGTTTCCTTTTTAACCTTCTCAATTCCTGGTGTTCTTGATTTTTATTTATTATAATTATTATATTACTTAACCAAAATATGACCTTATACGAAAAGTTTTATATTGTCGAAAGTACAATTTCTATAATTTCAAATACCGACAACAATAATTGAATTTTTATAGTAAATAATTGAAACAATAAAAACAAAAAAAACAATATTATAATAAGTTATTGTGTAAACAAAATCTTTTTTGTTTTTCTAGAACTAAAACTTGCCTCTGGTTCCATTATGACTTTATTTTAATAAATATTTACTTTTCTCTTTTTTATAATACTAGAGATTAGACGTAATCATTATATTGTAACATTATCCATACTAGAACGTGAGATATTACATATTGCCGTTTACAAATGACATTTATGGACGAAACGAGAGCGAGATCATCTAAATCGTCAAGTCATTTGCGAACTGAGAAATATACGCTATTTTCCACAAAAGCTGTATTATTAGTTCAATTATTTCTTGTACGTTGTTAGTAATAATATAAAATTGAAGGGCCCAGAGGAAAGCGATAATTCACACTATGTTTTCTGATAATGAAGCTTAAAGTTGGTGGAGCACCAGGAATTTTAAGTAGTTTAACTTTTATAGTTTAAATCAGGCCTTTAAATAAACAATATTTTCAAAGCACCAAATTAAAATTATTTATTTTAAAATTAAATATTATTAATAAAAACTCTTTGTATTTTTTAAATGTTCTCATATGACTTTAAGTGCATTTTTTTAAATAGAATCGTGAACTTTCGTCAATTCGAAAGTCATTGTGAATGTGAAAACTTTAGTTTGCCTGCGCATTAAAACGCTGTTTTCAATGTGTCGTGAACGATCAACCTGTGAGATTATTCCATGAACTTTTTTCTACATAAATAGATGAGAACGGTACATATACATACATATGTATGTATATATAAAACGAATAGCTGACGTTTTAAAATCAACAGACCAATTTCTATTGAAACTCTGCAACCTGTACAAGAAAACAAATGTTTAAACACACTTTAAAATTTATTCTTATTAGGAACTGAACCGATATAAAATAAACAATGATAACTAATTGAGTCAAATATTTTCAGGGTTTTCCGAAGTGTTCATTAAAGTTACCGGCCTGGGACGATATAACTGGCGCCCTGCCTCGACTGCACATTCCAGCCATGCCGGCCGTGCGCTCCAGGCGCGGCTGGTGCGGCTGTCTTCAAGTAAGTGACACGATTTTTCCAATAATTTTCTGTCCTCCCATAAATAAAAATAATTAATTTACTGAAAATCGACCGCGTTTTTACGCTTGATCGCAGTTCAATCTTATTCATAAAAACAAGATACGAAATCTCGCGAGACAGTGAGACAACGTGTCCAACACGTTTTCACTTTTACTTTATTATGACTGTTCAAAAAATATATTTCCTATCAATCATAAAGTGAAATTATATAGGTGTAATCATTTGATTACTAAAAACTGTAAATGAAAACGTCAGAAAGACCAACTGTCGACGCGTCGTTGGTCAGTTGTTTTCAACAATCAGCCTTATTTGTTTCTTTTTTCTGTACATTAATATTATAATAAGAAATCAAGAACATAATATAAGTTATCTGGACTATGAATTGTGTAAAATTAATTTAAAAATAAATATATATTATTTAAAAAGTTGGAGATTTAAAAAAAAATAAAATAATTTGTCGCTCGACTTTTATTATAAAGTATTAATATTGCAGTGCTAAAAGGATTGTAAAACGAAATTAGTACGAATTTAATTCAAATAAATAATAAAAAAACATATTTACCAGAAATATATTGTTTTTCAGGAGTGTTAACGGATTCTCTACTAAATGTAGTTAACTCAAATATACTTGCATCGTGTGAACAGCTTCCGTGTTTGTTGTGCAAAATATATGAAATAGGAAATCCGTGCTATTCACTCAATATCATAACTGGATAACTGGACAGTTCAGCACGATGCTATCTAAAAGAAAAGAAAATGCGAAAAGAAATTAGACTATGTATTGGGCAACAATTTTATCATTATAAATAATACAGATGGTTTATGCCAGCATAAAGCAATAATTACTTTTTAATACGGCTTTCTTTTTTAAATTACTGAATATTCATTGCGTTTTAAATTCCGAATTTAATTGATAAAGGGTTCTTCAAACCACAGCGAATTTTGCATCGCCTGCGATACTTCGTTTTACTTGAACGCCCACGCTAACGCCTTAATTTCTGTTTATAGCAACGATGCGAAAATGTATTCCTCGTCAGACGATTAGAAGATGAAGAAAAATCAAGGTTTTTTTTTAACTACGTACATATTAAAAGCGAATGTTGTAATCAATAAACGTAACATATCTGTCAATTAAGACTCTCTCAGACCAACGAGAAACATCCGAATAGTCTTATGTTTATTTTTTTATGTAATTATTAAAAAACTATGTAGGTATACCAATATTTTCTGGCTTATAGCTTAGAGCGTAGTATTCGAACAATGAATATAACGAATTAAATTGCTTTCAGCCGCAAAAAATTGAAATCTTCTGGTAATTATTAAAAATTTTACATATGCTATTATTATTTTGATATTAGTTTGAAATGATGCAACGATAAAACAAAATACAGGCTAAATTCACTTTTGATGACCTGTCTAACACCTTTTAATCAATTCTAATAACTTTAGGATGGTGACTAAGTTGACGGGTCCATCTAGGGTAACGTCACCGTGGGTGGTCCGTTAGCAGTTTAGATGTTATTCTTAAAAAAATACAGCACAGTAGTTTGAAGTCCACCAAATAAACTATAAAATAAATACAAAGAAATTCTAATTATTTAAGGCATAAAAAAGAACAAAAGAAAATATTAGGATCAAACAAAAAATACTATAATCAAAAGAATATTGGGTTCTTTCCTTTACCAATTTCTGTAAATGTTGGCTCAAAATAATGATGAATTTAATAATTTAACTGACATAAAGATCAATAAAAGAAAAGGAATGCCAGTTTTACTTATAGCACTAACCAGATAAGCTACAAAATTGAAACCCTAAAAGGTAGCAAGCGCCAAAAAGTTGTACAAAAAAAGACGATCCTGTTGTAAGAAGTACAGGTTAAAACATAACAGTAAAATAAAATCTGCTATACTTATAATAGGAATCTGAAAGGTCACCAGGTAATATTCCAAACTAAAGTAAGGGCTATGGGTTTTATCGCACAATGTCAATCAATTAGCATGTGCTTGATCAATAATTTACCAATTTTAAAAACACAATTGGCAAATTATTCATAAAATGTGGTCAGGAAATATTAATAAAAAATGAACTAAAATAAGCCTTCATTCACAAGATTTATATGAATAATTTCGTGTTTGAAATAATAATGCATTTTTACATAATACATATAGAGGTGTAAAAACCCCTCAGAATTTCATAAACCCTATAATATTCAATTCAGCTGTTTTTATAGTTGGGTGAATTTCATGAAAAGCGGTATTAACCCTGTGTCAGTAAAAATATATTTATATGAACATAAATAATTTTGCACATGTACAAATCTATGGTTTGGAGCAAGAAGTACATAAATCATAAATCGTCATTTTTCAAAATTAGTAGATTTGTCAAATTGAAGTTTTAAACCCTCTTTTGCAGCATTATCCTGCATAATTATTTTCAATATCTTACAGTTTTGTAATTGGATTATTTTTATCTCAATATTTCATAATAAATAATGTTACGTTTATTTAAATTTTATTAATTAAAAATGACATAAAATAAATAGTAAAAAAGTAAAGTAATAAAAAAGTGACATATACATACATTTATTATTTTTTGAAAATGGCTTTAGGAATTCAATAGGTCTTTGGCATTTTGGGCACAAAGAGTATGCATTTTATTATATTTAAATCAATAGATAACTCAAAATCTCAAAAAATTGACTTATGCACTTCTTGCACCAAGCTACAGAAATATAGGCGTCTATCTGTCTCTTGAAAACTAAACTAGAAAAAATTTAAAAACTGTGTATTATACCAAAATGAAGTTGCTCTACCGATTAAAAGTATTTTCAAAAAAGCAGTACTTGTGACTACACGAGAAGTAGATATCAAATGTCTTATTTTAAATAGGAGATTCTATATATTATTACATACTTGGATGCTTCTCTAAAATTTTAAATACATTTTGTATACATACAATGTCCTGCAACCGTTACTGAGATATTTACACTTTGCAATCAAAAATGACAGTTGATTCCATTAAAGTATATGTATATTTACCAATATTATGACCATGTATTTGGCAGACATTTGGCAGTATCTTAAATGGGCTTTAATTCACTTGTATGAGCAGGATTCGTGACGAATAAACTTACAGGTTGTCGAAAAAATAATGAAATGGCCTATATAAATTATATTTTTTAAATGGCACTCCATTAAACTAATTTTTTAACAAATTCGCACTCAACTTTAAAAATTAGTATCATTTTCTATTTTTCGGGTTTCACCTACATCGAAGTAATTCTTTTTAATTCATAAAAACCCTTTTTAATTAACTAACTTTTAATATTTGGCCATCTTAGTGTTATAAAAGACTTTAAGAATTACGGCGTCGACTATGGAAAACAAATGAATGTTGAATGCTCCCTAACGGAGGTTAGAAATTTCACTGGATCATTAAAATTGCGACAAGATATAGGTATAAATCATACAAAAGAACAGTTTCTCAATGTGTTGTGATATATTTGGTAATCGATATCCAGTCAAATTTAAGTCATTCGCAAAATTTCTCAAACCCGTAATAGAGAATATTAAAACTACTGGATCTGTCATGAGATCATCTTTGAGCAAACTTTATGATTGCAATTTCTGGGGTAGTTCAATGTTTATCCTATATCATCTTTAAAGTAAGTTTTCTGGAGTCAGGATTATCTAAGAAGAGGTAAAAAAATCTTTCACAAACATAAATTTCATCCTTACTCAGTTAGTTTAGTGCAGCATTTAAAAGATATTGATTTTCTTAAATGGGTAAATTTTGGGGAATTTGTTTTAACTTGTTCTCAAGAATAACCTTTATTTTTAAACAACACGATTTATATGGATGAAGTAAAAGTTACAAAAAACGGCATATTCAAAGGACCAAATTCATATTATTGGAGTGAGTTATTACAATCCATATGAATTTTGAAACCGACATTTTCAGGATAGTTGTCAGTTTAATGTGTTTTGTGCAATAACCAATAATAAAATTTTTTTAAACTACACATTTATGAAGAAAACCTTAATAGTAAATATTAATGGTTTATTGTTATTTATATATTTATTTATACAGTTATTAATATTTTTTTGTAGAACACTATTTGAAGATTTTGCGAGATTTTGAGGAGACCTACTTAGGCAATTTACCGCTAGCGCGACATAAACGATTATTCTACCAACACGACAGAGCACCTCTTCATAATGGACATTAAAAAACTTTTTGCAAAAGATATTTTATAATCAGTGGACTGCATACAATAGACCCTTCTGCTAACCTCCTCGATCTCCCGACCGTGGAGTCCTCGATTACTTTATATGGGGCACAATAAAAAATCGTGCTTATGAAAGCCCATAAACAACCATGAAAGACTGCATGCGCAGAGTCAAAAATGCATTTGACAATTTAAATTCTCTCTCCATGAGAAGAGCTACGCATGAACAATTCATATTCAGTTGCGAAAAGTGCTTGGAAGAAGAAGGGCGTAATTTCGAACATTTGTTAAAGTGCTTAATTTGCTATTCCACTTTTTTTAAGACTCAAACTGGGATTTTCGACATTCATATGTTATCCATGGTCAACGCAGTAATTTTTGAAGTCTTTTGTAATAGTAATTCGAATTATAAAGTGTTTTCGTGAAGAGGCACTTATTTTTGAAGTTGAATACTAATTTGTTAAAAAAAATTGGGGATTTCTATTTAACAAACGCAAGTTATTTATAATTTTTTTAAATTGAAGCATAAGGATTACTGCTTGTTGCAGTTAATTAAAGCTTAGTTTAAAATATTGCGAAATACATTGTCATTTACATAATATCGGTAAATGCTTGAATGACGCCAACTGTAATTTTTGATCGAAAAGTCTAAATATCTCAGTAACGGTTAAACTTGGATATAGGATGTTATATACAAGTCGGGTCTGAAGAATTTTGAAAAGACTCCAATTACATGATGACATATAGGATGTCTCATTTATAATAAGAAAATTGACATCTATTTCTAGTATAATTAAAATTAGTAGAACCGGAAAAAGTATAACATTGTGTAGCAAATGCATGGGTCACGGTGATGGGCATGAATAATTTCTTGCTGGGAAGTTTATTTATGTGGAAAAAAATTAGAGGCATGTAATAAAAAGACCATTATAATCGGTAGAGTACCTTTATTTTGGTACGGCACTCGATTTTTAAATCTTTTTTAGTTATAGTTTTCTAGATACGGATAGATGTCCAAGTTTGTGGTACACCCTGTATAAGAGAAGTCCTTAAAAAAGCAGAAATAAGCCTATATTTTTTTTCAAGTTAAAAGTAAAAGCAGATTTCTATTATTTTAGTAAAAAAATTTGCCAATTTATCAGCAAAAACTTCCTTTCGTTACTTGTCATTAACCCATTTGAGCCCAGAGAATTTTTTGCACAATTGTGAAAATTGGTACTTAAATATTTATTATCAATGATTGTAAAAAACATAAATTTGCATTAAGTAAATCCAAACGAGTATAGTGAGCTCAAATGAGCTAAGATGGAATTTAGTAGTATCGAGTAATTTTTTTTCAAATTAAATTGTTGGTTTTAATTTGGTGTTAAAATTATTTGCAAAAGTTATTTCATCGCGCCTTTTTCTTAGAAAAATTAGGTACGCACATGTCCAAAAGTTTGGAATATTTAAAAATATGTTATTTGCAATAATGGTATTCTAAAAATTATTATTTATATTTATTCTATATCGTTTTTGTATGAAAACATGCAGAAGAATTACTTTAGTGCAATATATTTTTCGATTATTGCTCATTCAGTTAATATTGAGTTCTACACCAAGTTCCTAGTCGTTAATAATTCTTACAATTAGTGAAATATACCAAACTTTTGAACATGTGTGTACATATCTCTATTAGGAATCTAAAATGTCCTGACTACTGGGTAATTTCTCCACTCTGTTACCGTAGTTATAAAATTATTTCTAATAAATTATACATATTGAGTCGACGTCTATCGTATCATAGTGTTAATAGGTCTTTTAGTTGATGTAATTCAAGTATAACGGTGTTTTTAATGTAACTTTATCTATTTTAAAACAGCTCTTCAAAATCGACATAAAAAACTTCCTTGTCAAGCATAAGCCTCGCGTCGGTTAGTCCATTTTATTATTAGTATAAAAGAATTAAGTAATTATACATGTTTTCCTTAAATCAGAAAATGCCCAGAAGTAACAACACTCCAGTTCATATTTCTCTCCTTCTCTATGTCTCATATTGTATAGGCATAATATGTATTTTTTTAGTATTAACTATTTACAATCTGCTATGTAATAGTAGCAATAGGTAAATGATGTTATGATATATGGTGTAAACTAAAAAAAAATATTAAAATAATTATTTTTGTTGGGTCAAAGGATCGCTTGCTCAAAAACGATCAAAAAAGTTTGCGAAGTACATTCTTCTCAGTCATCTGACTATCTAGACCATCGTTGTTTAGAAGGTTGATAGCCATAGTATTTAGGTAATCTCAAATTCTTTTCTTGTAGGAGTTCATCAGCCTTTTTATTTTTTCGTGTACAGATCGCATTTTTAAGTTTGTGCGTATAGTTTCGTTCCTTGCAAATCACGGCATGTCAATCATCATACGTAGTGTCTTCAACTGAAGTCTCTCTAACATTTCAATGTTAGATGTTGCCGACGTGCCCCATAATTGAATGCCATAGGTCCATACCAGCTTGAAGATAGTTTTGTAGACCAACACTTTTTTACACATGTTAAATTCTGATTTACGTCCTATCAGTCAGTACATCTTTGCTGTTTTACTCTTTAGTTCATTGCGCTTAGTTACGATGTGCCTTTTCCATGTTGGGCAATTATCGAGAAGAATTTCAAGTTATTTCACATTAAATATTCTTGGGATTGTTATGCCGTTGAGAGTCATTGGCGGATATTCTTCTCAACTATTTGTAAACATGGTACTTTGCGACTTCTTTTCATTGCTCTTAATTTTCCCCGTGCTCTGCCGCATCTGAAGTCTTCTGAGTGTGTTCTGTAATTTTCTAGCTGCCCTACTAGGATCTTCGAGATATGCTAGGATTACAGTAGTGTTAGAAAATGTAACCAGATTCGCAGTTTATATGACGTATAGTAAAAGATTCAGTACTGATCCCTGGGAAATACTTGATTGGCGGCTATATTGCGGTAGATTGACAGTGCCTTATTTACCTCAACTTGGAAGAAACTTGGTTTGTTTTATTGGTTTTTCTGTTTTTGGTATTATTATTATTATTATTGAGGTCCTCTTCATTGTGTCGAATAGTGTAAAATTCAAATACTGAATACTAATGTATGCGGTGGCTTTTCGGCCGAGATGTTTGAGCATTTCAATTATAATGAAGTTATACTCAGGGGTTTTCTTGTTTAATGATAGTTTAATGCTCGAGTAAATTTCTGTTAGGATGATATATTTTGCCGGCTTTAGCATAAGGAGCGGGCTGATTAAAAATTAATTTTTTTTCTTATCTAAACCTATCTATCTAGACCTATTGGAGGGTTACGTATATGTCGCCTAGATGGTCGGCAAAATATGACATTTCAGTTCATCATTTCTGATCCTCCCATTGACGCTTTTAAGAGATGGATTATGTGTTATTTGTCTCTTCAATATTTTAATGGCTTTCCATAGTGTGTTCACTTATTGATGGACTTAAATTTTCCAAATTTTCTTCAAATACAGGGCTGTTGTTAACTCTGGTAACGGCTTAATATCTTACAAACCATACGATTTATCGAAAAATTTATAAAATAAAAGTTGTAATATTTTTAAAAATCTATCCAATGAATATAATAGATATTATACAGGATCCGCCAAAAGCACGTGGTTAAATAAAGTTACTTTTTTTAAATGACAATCCATGTGTATTATTGTATTTTTAGATTCCTCGTATAATTCTAGACATATTTCACGTAAAACTTCAATGCCTATTTTCAACCGTTTCTGCAATATTAACTATTTACTTTTTTTATTTTCTTTCTTTACTGTTGAATATCTCAAAAAACAGTCAAAGTTTTCAAAAAACTTTAAGGACAATAATTGTAATGTTTCTCAATATCTATCGAATAGAAGTAAATGTTATTATACAGGGTTAGTCACCTTAAGTAACCTTTTTTATCACTTTTTTTAATAACCCTGTATAACCTCCATTGCCCATATTGGATAAATTTTTAAAAACACTACAATTTTTGTCCTTAATGTTTTTTGAAAACTTTAACTGTTTTTGAAATATTAAACAATAAAGAAAGAAAATAAAAAAAGTAACTAGTTAATATTGCAGAAACGGTTGAAAATAGGCATTGAAGTTTTACATAAAATATGTCTAGAATTATACGAGGAATCTAAAAATACAATAATATACAGGGGTTGTCATTTAAAAAAAAGTACCTTTATTTAACCACGTGCTTTTGGCGGATCCTGTATAATACCTATTATATTCATTGGATAGATTTTTAAAAATACTACAACTTTTATTTTATAAATTTTTCGATAAATCGTATGGTTTGTAAAATATTAAGCCGTTACCAGACTTAACAACAGCCCTGTATATCATTTTTATGCTTAAATTGAAAATTTTACAATTTTCGCGTCAAGTATCGCGTCATATTTTTCTTAGCTTTCTTTTTTTAAGTTTTTCTAAAATAATAATAGAATAACTGAAAGTGTAGTTAATCTCTGATCTAAATATTTATCGTTGTCAGAGTAGCACATCATAACAATTAAATTCTCAGTGGTTTTGTCGATGTAGTTTTGCGTTTGTAATGAAACTCTGAGCTTGAAATTTTGTTCTATATGTTCATTGAGGAATACCAATCAGTATGTTTATTATATATATACCTAGTCGTTTAGGTCACTTTTTCTATAATTTCTAAGCTCAGAGTGAATATTAGAGCACAGTGGTCAAAAGTAAGATCTTAATCAAACTTAGTATAACAGTTATTAGAGATCTGGCTTATTACAAAGAAATGAATCAAATCAAGTAACTTTCGAGAATCTGTAGGCCAATATGTGGTTTCGTCTTTTGACAAAACTTTGTAATTATTATTTTGCACGTGTTTTTTTCATCTTGTGGTATTAAGTCTAGATTCCCCTGCGATGTTTTTAGTAATGTAGTCACCACAACTAATAAAGTGCTGCTCCAGCGTTCTAAAGTCCCAATCAAAAAAAAAAATTAATTTGGAAAATACAAATTCTTTGACGTATTTTATCAAATTTATATAGTTAATTTATATTTATATTTTAACTTTAATTATACATAATTTTAATGTAATTTTTTTATTATTT
>JABRWK010000372.1:0-25832 GCA_013372445.1 Hypothenemus hampei | reverse complement strand
TCTCATCAGTTTGTAAATAATCTGGATATTAAGGGACAGTTGCTTATCCCTAATAATGTCACCGTAAATACCATAAATGGCAATAATTTCGAAGAATTTCTAAAGAAATTTTGTTTATTGAAAGTTCAATGTCATATTCCCAAATTAAAGCTACAGGGATTTATGAATGTTACAAGTCATATGAAATTGAATACTCTAAACGACTTAAAATATCCTGAAGAATTTGTAAATGTAAATGAGATGGAACCAGCTACATTTACAGGAATAAAATATTTTACCAAATCTTTAAGAACGTTAGAACTTTCACTTAATGGAAATTTAAATGAGAAAAACTTAAACGAAGTAGTTACTTTGAGTACCGAACAAGTTATTAACGGTAACCAAGCCTTTAATCGACTGGAAACTGAAATTTCCAATTTAAAAGTACATGGGGATTTTAAGCAAAATGGGATTATTTTTGAGGAAAATTCCCCTATTTACGAAGCTCAATCCATTAACGCAAACATAGAATTTTACAATCTAGAAGTCCAAGGAAACGTTATTGTGAAACATTTTGTCAATAATACAAATATCACTACTTTCTTCAATGACTATCTGTTAAAATCCGATGAAAATATAACGATTACTGCTTTAAAGAATTTCCCCAATGGAATAACAATTAAAGATAATCTACATGTTATTTCTAACAAAATCAATGAAATTAAATTAGAATCCTTTATTACAAAAGATACTTCCCAGGATTTGCATATTAATGCCATCAACGGAAACGTTAATTTTGATAATTTGATGGTTAAAGGCTTGATAAATGGGTATAACATATCAAAACTGAATGATACCTTAGTGCGAATTGACAGACCAGAAACTTTCAATAACACAATTACTTTTATAGAACCTGTAAAAGACTTAGCTGCTCAAGAATTGGCTATTAATGCTGAAAATATTTTAATGAGTGTAGTCGACATGGATAAAGTAACTGTTAAAGGAAATTTGAATGGCGAAATTTCAAGTTTAAATCTCATGAAGAATATGATGAATTATATCAATGATCAAACTATTCAACAACCATACATTGTTGGCGCATTAAAATGTAACCATATCGAAATAGAGAATATCAATGGCTTGCCAGTGAATAAAGTATTCTCAATGCAGAGCTTCCATGATAATATTACAGATATTTTAACTTATCGAAACGCCACAGTAAAAGGTAATTATGCTAATAATAACTCTGGGTATTAATTTTAAATAAAAATATTTCTAGATATGCATACAGAGGGCCATTTAAACCTTCGAACTGTTAACCAAGTAAACTTTCAAAAACTTTTAAATGAACATCCATGGTCTAGACTTTATAGAAACGGCAGCAATTTAACTATAGATGTAAGTCATCTTTTAATATGTACTACTTTAGTAAGTCTGAACTGCCCCTCTCGATTTTAGGGAGATGTATACTTTGAAACATTGAACATCAATAATCTCTCCAAAGACTCGTTCGACGATTTTTTCGATCGTATAATTTTCAAAAGTAATGTTGATGTAACCATCTTGGACTCCTTGAAGCTACTCGAGGAAGTCGTCGTAAATCGGCTTATTGAAACTTCAACACTAAATGGTGTCAGTATCGATAATATTTTAAGATTTAGTGGTACTCAACGTATAAAAAGTCCAATTAATTTTGAGTCAAATGTTACATTAGACAGTGATGTAGACATTATAGGGTTGATAAATAATGTAGATGCACACTTTTTAAAGAATAATTTTGAATACCAACAAGGAAGTTTAAAAGTTAAAGGTAATTATTTAAAAAGAAAAAAATATACCAACTTCTTATGAACTAATTTTTAGGCACAGATTTGCTGTTTAATGAAGTTTCGTATATTCAGAACATGACTGTTAATGGACTTACAAATGCTAAAGACTTGAAGAGCATTGAAAACAAGTTAATATTTGTCAATGAAGATGCTTATTTGAAAAAAAGCATTATATTTAATGAGAAAGTAAGGCTTAAAAGTAGAAAATCGTATTTTAGTAATATTCCAATATTCGACCTATTTCGATTACAATTACTAAATTTCCATGGAGTATTGAAAACGGTATTGGGATCATACTTTCTAGTGTTTCCATGTTGAGATTGAAAATTTATTTAAATCGTTTTGAAAAATGTTTTTCAGATTTCACTATACATATAATACGAAATATTGGCATATTCACCTGAATTACCCTGTATTTATTCTAAATTTAATTATGAATTGATTTCTTGGAGTTTTTATTCTAAAAATTCACGTTTTTAGTGTAATTTGCGTTTTTTTAGAAAAAAAGTTGTATCCTTTTTTTGCTATTTATTTTCTTTTCAATTTAAAATCTTAAAAACTTTTTTATACGAAATCTATTATACAGCAGTAAAACGAAATTGAAAAAGAAATTGAAGCTATTGAAAAAAACGAACAAACAATTAACAAAAACAATGTCATCGTATCCATTGACCTGGTTTTTTTACCTCTGTAGAGTTTTCGTCTCTTTAGAAATATTATACTTCTGGTTCTTCCTCATCAGATGAACTTGAAGATAAAGACAAAGTTTGGAGGCATCGATTCATGATAATGAATGAAAATAGGAAAAAACTTCTCTATTATGATAACGTTACTTCGCACTTGTGACAAAATTGACCCTGAAGTTCTTTTCAAGGGACTATAAACTAAATATTATGACACACCTGAATTTTTTAAAGCCAGATTTATGGTTTAAAATGTATTTATGAAACTGGCTATTATTATTTTTACCACTTTTCAATTATTTTTTTATTATTATTTAATCAAGTTTAATCACAAAAATAATTTGTTTAAATGGTGCTTTTTCATATAATTTTTCAAAGTCTCTCTGATAACATTTCTATGAATTCTTTAGTTGTGGAAAAATTAAATCAGTTTTTTCTCCAGCCTCAAGCCAATTTTGACTGAAAGCATCTTTTCTGCTTTCAGTTTTTGTATAAATTACAACCATAGACCTTATGAAAACGAATTCGAAGTTGACACCTATTTTTAATAAATATCTTAATTGTGGTTTTAAACGAACAAAAGCATTTTCTCACTACTTGAATTATTAAGTCCTGTAATTTCCTAAATTAAGCTTGATTAGGCTATATGGATTTTTTTTGTTTTTCTTAAACAAAAAGTTAAAAGTATAATAGAATGAAAATATTCATAGAAGATTCCAAATCACTCAAAAATACTGTGTCATGTACACATCCTGGGTGGCGACAAATTATATAACGAAACCTGAAAAACGTTTTTCAAAATAATTTAAATACTTTTTCAATCCCACTATGAAAACACTAGAAAGTATGATTCCAATACCGTTTTTAATACTCCATGGAAACGTAGAATTTTTTTAAAATTTTCTTAATGATCAGGATGAGATTGGTTACAAAAGTTAATTAATAATTTAGTTTTAAAACTTGAAATAGGTTAAAAACGGAATTACCTAAAATGCCTAATTTCGGTATTTTAAGTGTAAAAACAAAAACTTTTTTTTTGATTATTCGAATATTTTTTAGAAATCTAATAATAATTCAAACTAACAAGAAACTTATATTTTTAGGTTTATGTTCATGGCAATTTAGATATTTTGCACGACATTAACGAAGTGAAATTGTCAGAACTTTTTTCAAAAGTAGTATATACCAATCAGAATACTGAAATCGTTGGCCCAATACAATTATCAAATTATGCTGAATTTACAGACATCGTAAATGTTTATGAGGAAATAATTACTAAACATCTCATGGATCATAGTCTAGAAGAGGAATTAAGTAAAGGAGTGTTCTTAGGATCGGAGCCGACGGATTTCGACGGACATTTTCACTTTGAAAATTTAACAATTAATAATGATTTAAAATTTGATTTTATAAATGAAGTGATTAGGAGTGGGATTGTAACTTTAAAGACATCTCAGAACCTTCCGGGTAGTTTTTTTATTAAAAATATGAGTGTTAACAAAGATTTGCATGTTGGAAATACAGTTAATAAAGTAAATTTGATCATGGAAAAAAACAAGACATTATTGGTAAAGCAATTTAGTTTAAGAAAATTAACATATCTCTATTAATTATTTTTGTTAGAGGGATGTAGAACAAACTGTTTCCGGAGAATTAGTCTTTTTAAATAATGTTCTAGTCCAAGATAAAATAAAAGTTCAAACTCTCAACAAGAAACCAGTCACTAAATTAGTAACCACAAATACTGACCAAAATCTGACCGCTTCATACCACTTTAATGGAAAAATTTTCATTGCTAAAGACCTTACAATTAATGGATTAGTAAATGATAAAAATTTCACTTCTTGGACGGTTCCATATAAATCCCAAAGGCAAAGGAATATTAACGAAATTATGCCAGTAGAAAATTTAAACTTAATTGGTCCAATAAATGGAGATCTTATTTTAAACGAGGTCAATACCACCAAATTACTTAAAGAACTTTTGAACAAGCAACAAAATCTTGCAAGCCTCCGAAAAGGAATTCTGGCAAGAATTAATATTTTAAATTTGTCTTTTCCTAATAAATGTGTTTCAGGGTGATATCCAAGGCTTATGCAAAGATCTTATTTACTTGCATGAAACCTCCAAACGTCAATATATCTTAAAATTTAACTATTTTGAGGAATTTCGTACATTAGAATTTGATGACCCAGTAAAAGTGGTTAAATTTTTAAAGTTCGAAGATCGATACTATCTCCTAGTGCATCCAGTAAATAGTTGTACATCCGAACTGTTACAAATCCGAGCTGATGGAATCTTTGAGTCCAAAACTATTTCTATAGGAACAATTAGTCAAATCGAGGCAGTTTATCAAAAGGATCTAGATAAACCTGTACTATTCTTGATTACAAGGAGTTCGAATGCCTCTGATATTTGTACATATGGTACAACAGTTTGGAAGTTTAAAGATGAAAATTTAACAGTAAATAGAAATTTTAAGAGTTTATTGGAAATTTATTTTCAGTTTTAGATTGTAAATAGTTTAGAGAATCAACAATTACTACAAGATTCATCAATAGCTTCGACATTTTATGGATATAAATCTGGTAAAGTTATAGAGTTTAAAGTCGATCCGTTAAATGAAATTGAAGTTCAGGAATTCAGACGTTGGGATATAAATGAAGGCAAGAGCATAAGTAAAAATGATGTTTCTTTCTATTTTTTATTTTGAATTTCAGAAAACGCCTATTTTGTGCCTCGTGGTCTCAAAACTGGACTATCAATGGCTAATGGAGAAGATTTAATTTTCCTGAATACTGATTTTAATGAACAAGCTGAAGGGTTTGACATCGATACTTCTTCAGTTATCATAGGTAACTTTAGTCGCATTAAAAATTCTATATTCCCAAAGGAAAGCGGAGGTGACATGGCTGTGATTAATGTGGGATTTGGAAATAAAAAAAGCATTGTTGGCCATTGCCAGACATAAAGACACACAAGTGGAACATCGTATGGACTTCGTGGAGGTGAACATTGTTTCTATTTAATGCTTTAAATTTCTATCTCGAAATTGTAGATTTATGCAGATTCTCTAAAAGGCGAATTATTCGATCGGATTTTGAGTTACAGACCGTCATCTTTATTATCTATTGAGTTCAAAAATGGAGAATCTTTACTAGCCTTCATGGAGGACAACAAAGTCCTCCAGATTTTTGAATACAAAGGTAATAGAAATAAATACTTTAATTTAGTTTTAAAATTAAACTCCTTTATAAGGCATTGAAGGTTTCAAACATCGTTCTACAATACATATTCAGGCCGAAAAATTATTTTTAATGGATCTCCCAATGGCAAAAGGAGAGAAGCAAACAGAAAAGGTTTTAGGACTGGTACATAAAAATAGAATTACATTGTTACAAACTATAATGTTAGGAAAAGAAGTGGAGGATAAGCCAGAGTGTTAATTAAATTTTTTTTTTAATTTTGTAATGAGTGGATGTAAAATAATGACAAACAAGTTTTCAAGAACAAGAATATGTTAAAAATTAATAGTGGAAGAATGTGCGTCTTATATAATTTATTCAAAATGGCTTCTTAACTTATTTTATTTAGAGTTTTATAGTAAAAGACTAATTGAGAGGCTGTTTCTATACCTATCACTTTTATCGTAATATGTTAATTATTCTTGAGGGAGAAATAAGGAAAAAATTAAGAAATAAGCCCATTTATAATTTTTGTTCGCTCGTAAAATATTTTTAATTTATTTGAATGTAAATTTAACTCCTTTAAATGTTTTGAGATCAATATATCATTTTTCATGAACACTAATTAAACAAGAAATTGCAATAACAACTTTTCACCATCAGCTAAAAACGTTTTGTTTTTTTTTCAGTTTAGAATTTCAATATCTGAGTAAAAATATCGAATGTGAACAAAAATACTGTTTTAATTGACCTTTTCCAAAAAATTTTATCTAAAATTGTTTAATTAACCTTTTTATATAAGTAGTTATAAAGTAAGAAAAAGAAAGTTAAGAAAATATCATTTATATAAATGCGATTATCCACTAATTTATTTTTTTTTAAATTATCGAAAAAAATGACAATTGTCTCACCATTTATTATCCACTCTTTATAAACAGATGTTGTATTTGTTAATTTGATTCTGATATTGTTTTGTATTAAAATGTATTTATGAAATATGTTATTAAATGGATTTAAATAAATTATTCAAACTTGAACTACGTTATTAATTAACGAAAATGAGCTGTTATTGTTCCGTGTCAAGAAATTGGTCAAAGGCTCGTTTCTCGAGCATAAGGTTCGGTTCCTCTGCACCATCATCATCATTATAAGGTGGAACCACGCACATATACATACGTTATTTAAAAATAATGACCCGAATATAAGGAACGTGGCCGCTACCTGATGACGGGATTTTTCTATAATCGCGACATGGTTCTGCGTACCGACCGGCGAATTTTAGTGTGCCTCTTCTCGGTAACCTTGGTGCTCGAGTGCCATAGTTTCAGCCTTACCGAGTTTCTTGTGGGACCTAGAATTGGACCCCGAACCCAACATGCTACCCCAAAAAATATTAAATTAACCATGGCAGTAAGTATGTTACTTTTAACTTTTTGGATAACATAATGTATAAAATATTTGTGTGTGGGTTCTCCTTGATTATGAGAACCGTTCTTTTAGCCTGGGTCATGCAAAATGCATGCCTAGAATAATCAGGTTGAATTCTTTGATTATTGATTCTTTCACCTTTAATCCATGAAACGAATTTTTTCAATGAATCTCCTTCACTTTGATCTTTTCCTATGAATATTTTTATTGTAGAAAAGGCCTTGACCAAGTAAATATTTTTCGTAATAAAATAAGATCGGTATCATGAATTTATGATTTAATAAAAATATGTATATATGCATGTACGTATATGCAGAAAAATTAGGCAACAAAACAAAAATAACCTTGACCCAGAGCGGCCAGTAAGAATATTCTTTAACGATGTTAATGAGCCGCATTGTTCACGAGTTATTTTTATTCCAAGAAATGAAAAAAGGTACTGACCAGTTTTGTTCTACTGCTTTTTTCATGTTAATTTATTAACATTGAAAGTAAGATGTTATTGTTACTTATTTTTTTTTTACCCTTGAAATTATTGGAATGCCTATTTTCACTTCTGAGGCCACTTTTACTTTTATCATATCCTGTTCGATGCTTCGAAAACAATAATTTCATGTTTAAAAATTTATTGCCTATAATTTATAGACGACGACAAAGTGATTGTTAATTTTTTTTTTGTTTATTATTTACCTAATTTCACCCTATCATTATTTGATTTGCGAAATTTTATAGAATGAAACTTGCATGACTATCGTTTACGTATATAATCAACTAAAAGGAATGTTAATAAGTTAAAATAATAAAAAAAATTCAATGGATAAGAAGAAAAATTTCTTGTAAAGCATTATTAATCGAAAGTAGGTGCATACTTAAAGCGCTTACTATTATTATCCTATTTAAATATGGCATCGTTGTTCATTAAAAGAAATACTAGAAATTTCCAATCGGTGCGATGTGGGATTATCACGATTTCGCTTCAAAAGGAAAAAGCTGTGTGATTTTACTTTCGTTCGAACTAATTTTGTTGAATTTCTCATTTGATTATGTAAAAAATCATAATGAGCATGTTTGATCGGGAAAGTTGGGGAAACTCAATTAGAGCTAATCAAATTATAATTTCTATAAACCGAATATTACCGATATTAAATTTATGATTTCGATAAGATCTTGTTCAATTCTGAATATCTCAACAAATTCGAAACTTATTGTTATTTTCTTGATCGTTAAATGAGCTAAAAAAAAATTATTGGAAATTAAGAGGAACACAATTTCCAATAATTTATTTATATACTGCATTCACAGAATTATTTCTTGTTTATATGAATAGACAATAAATTGATTAGTAGAAATGTACATTTTTTAGGTCATAATTTCCTTTGAAAGCTAATGGCACCTCATTTAACAAAGAGAGAATTATTAGGATTTAAGGAAGTAAAATTGGTTTGTTAATTTAATTTTTGTTGATAAAAGCCCATTTGACAATTTTAGTTGGACCAAGTTGGGTCAGAATGAATGAAATCACACAGTACAAACAAACGTACTATTGTTTTTCAAATGGTAACTGAGAATCAAAGAAACTAAACTCTATTGCAAAAATACTGACAGGATGCAAGCCAATACACCTTGCCTGTACTTTTCGTTTGTTTGTCAAGTTTATTGACTTTACTATAGTAACAACTACAATTATTAATAACAGGTTTTACTGAATCATCGTATATTTATTAAGTTTAGTAAAATCTTAAAATATACAGGGTGACCCAAATTTAATACACATAATTTTATCAGCGTGTTGTACATTCAAAAATAAGTTTATTATAACATGGGTTGAAAAATGTTTCTTAAGGTAGTTACAATTCCCCCAAATAGGAAGTTTTGAAGGTGCATTTTTCTAAATATCTCCAAAACAAGGTAATATAAGTTTACGAAATTTAGCATACTATCGAAACATGATAGGGTTACTGCGAAAAACATCAAATTTTTATGGAGGGTAAATCAAACTAGGATGTGTTGCGCCTTAGGAAGCATTTTTCGATACATGTTGTAATTAACTTTTTGTTCAATTTTTGAAAGTACAACACACTGATAAAAATTCTGTGCATTAAGGTTGGGTCACTCTGTATACATATGAAGAGTGTGACAGAAACATTTTCGTTTTTAAAACAATTAAAAGAAATACTTCAGATTGTTTTATAAACATTAATTTATTATCAAAAAAGAGCTTAAAAATTACATTTTTAGACGTGAAAAAGAGTATTTGATAAATGACCACCCATTTATATCTTCCCATTCAATTATTTTTGAATGAAAGTTTTCAATCACTTGCTCAAGTCCACATTTGAAACGTTTTCACACCAGCAGATTTTTTGTTACGAGGTTACCTTAAGAGTACCATATTCTCCCCAATACTATAAAATTTGAGAAAATTTAAGCAAGGAATTACAAATGAAATGAATGCTATTCCTCATTTAGTACTTGAGCAAGTGATTGAAAACTTTCATTCAAGAATAATTCAAAGCGAAGCCATGAACGGTAATCATTTGTCCAAGATTCTTTTTCACACATGAAAATTTAATGTTTAAGCTTTCTTTTGATAATAAATTTCTGTTTATAAAACAATTTAAAGTATTTCCTTTAATCATTTTACAAACGAAAATGTTTCCGGAATACCCGTTACATATGTATTATGACCATACAGTTACATGATATCACTATTTTTATTATAACTTTTTTGATTCTAGGGATCCTACATTTTCAAAAACGATATTCGATTAGTTATAATCTGCTTTATGCATAAAATTTTTTTGAAATTTACCAAATACGGAAAAAATATCTATTTATTATCAAACTTAAACAATACAATGTTTGAATGCTACTTTTTTTAATAAATTGCAGTGCATGTAAGAAATAACTAAAAAAAAACTAAAATCCGTCAGATCTTTCACGAGATATTCAAATTTGAATCATTTGACAGTCGTACGATTTTTGCTATTTGATTTCAGGAATTCTAACCGACTTAGTTCTGTAGATTGATTTTCCATTTTTCGGCAAATGTTTTTCATTTTATCGTGAACAAAATTTTCTTAAAAGCATCAAAACTGCAATATTTCCAATAATCTAGTGATTGAAATGGATGATACGATTATTATTCCTGTAGAATTAAAATAATTGGTACATGGATGATCATCTCAATCTTTTCAAAAATATGATGGTAGAAAAAAATGACTTTCTTATACATTAGATACTTAATACTACCGCCGTTCCAAAATAAGTGTCTGATAAGAATTTGTTATCTACTAATAATATAAACAGAAAAAAAACAACATCAACGAGACACATCCCAAAAGAAACAAAATATATTCCATAATCATTTTACTACATTTATTTAATCTGATAATAATAAAAAAACAAACGAAGGAACAACTCATTTTTTATTTGCTGATTAAAAGGTGAGTTTTACAAGTATTTGACTCCAAATTCAAATTTTGACTCTTAGAATTACATGACGATCAGTAGGTACTTATTTGAAAACATGGAGAATTAAATAGTTTAATTAGTTTTGGAGAAATAGTTGAATTTCTCATTTAAAATAGCCATTAAAATATTTATTTGGAACAAAACGCAGTTTTCGTTGGAAAATGTTTAGTTCAAAACGCATTAATTTTTTTTGTATTCTCTGTTTCTGTCTCTGGAATGCCTGCAATGGTATCGAAAACTAATGAAAAGGGTCGGGCAGAGAGAATTGAAGTCGAAAATGAACAAGCTTGTTATGATTGCTCCAATGCAAAGCAAAAGGCATCTCTAGTAAATATTGTGTATCAATTTGATTATTTTTAGGTAGCAAGATTATTAATTTGGTTCAATATAAAATACATTCCAAAAAATTCACCTTTAAAGTGTTTAATTCTCTTATTTTTTAATGCTATTACTTACCGGGATTTGTTTCAAAGCAATATTCGAATCTTATTATTAAGTAGGTACCTAATTAAATTTATAACATGCATATAACTCTGAATATTTTTTCCTTTTACTATACCATGGTATTTTTCCTTTCAATAAATACACTAGGAGTATATCGTCTTTATTCGATTCCATAGAATTTTGGCACTATGGGGTACTAGATTTTGTAGCGGGTTTTCATTCTTAACACTCCAACAATACTACTTTTTTACGTATTGTGAGAATTGGTCTTCCGTCTTTCTTTGACGCTTCCAGATATTGCAGAAATTTTCATCGAATGTGCATAAAATCGCATGGATAACTTAGAACAATGGTTCTTAATTCGTGATTTCAGGAAGCCTTTTTATACAGTCGAGTTAATTTTAGACTTACTTATTGGCTTTTAAGAGCAAAAAGAATAGAATATATATATAAAAGAATAGAGAGTAAGATGGCAATACTTAACCATTCAAGAGAAAAAAGGCATTAAAGGTACGCAGTACATCTAAATACCTACAAGGGTTTTTTTAGTGTTTAACAGCGATTGACGTAACACAATTGGTAGGGTAACCCAGAATGGCAATGTAACAGAAAATTACCCTACCAATTGCGCTACGCCGGTCGTTGTTAAACCTAAAAAAAAACTTGCATTGAGATGCACAGCACACTTTTAATGCCTTTCTTCTCATGAATGGCAGAATATTGCATCCTATCCTATTTATTTAGATAATTTATTAGTAAGTAGGTACTCTATATCCCCTAAGCTTCATTAAAATCTGTGATCCCAAGCTCGTGTCCTTTCCTTATAAGATCTTGTAAAATATGGTCTAATACTTTCAAAGTTTCACATACAATTAATAATTTTTTATAACAAAGAACAGACAAAAACAGTTCCATCATTTTAATACTTCCACCATTTTAAATCCAATATAATGGATCATTCAACTTTGTCACCCTGTATCTCAAAAGCTGAGCGACTTCAATATATGTTTATATAACATATTCATCTCAAAATAAGGTCTTCCATCGATTGTTAAAATCCTACTACAAAAAACTAAAACACCCTGTATACTATACACATAAATCCCGACTTACATTCCACACAGCAAAACATATACGACCAAAAATCCACCCAGTTTGTTGATCTTTGGTTGCGGGATTGACTACAACTAGTTATAATGCAACATTAAATCGGTTGCATTTGCACTATAATTTGTTAAAATAGAAATTGTGGTACTTTATAAAACAAAGATATAATTGCGAGCGAATGGAACTCATTATTATAAAAAATTAACTATATCTTTTGATCTGAAGCTTAAATTTCATTCATTTATATGTTATACATATTTCAAGCAATAGTAGATATTAATAGTTTTTTAATAGAAAAATAAAGAGGAATTATCACTATTTTTTGTACAGTTCATTTCCTTCCACATAAACAGGGTAGTACATTAGTGTAAAAAAGTACCATATCTACCTCAATTTTCTTGTATCTTTTAAATAAAACACCCTGTGTGTTGTTGTTTTATATTGTTCATTTATTAGTTCTCTTCGATTTTTATAAAGGTATCCCTATATCCATTTCCGTTACTGCCTTACAGTATTTTAATTTTTATGAACAGTTTCCTCAAAAAAAACATTAAAAAGTTTTTACTGCAGTTATTTTTTTTTTGCTATCTAGGTAATAGTAATACCATAATAAATATTAAATATCAAGAACAGATCACTTACTAATTAATAATCTCAACAGATAATAATAGAACAGACTTTGTACATTTGGAAACCAAAATTAGAAAATGAACTTTTCGAGAAAACAATTAGTCGACATGACGTTTATCCTAAACGCCTGTGATTAAAATTACCTCCTTGCCACAAGATTTTACTTTCAATCCCATCCGGACCGTCGACAGCCACAAAAAGCAGCTTTCGAAAAATTATTAGAACGTTTCACCCGTACGGGTAAAGTAAAATATAAAAAAAAAGAATTAAAACAGTAATTTACAACAACATTATTAAAAGCAGTTGAAGATCCGCACAAGAACCATAACAAATGAACCTGATACTATTTTCTAATTTTGGTTTGCAAATATATAAATTCTATTACTATACAGGGTGTTCCAGATTTTTCCTGCTAAACTTTAACAGCTTATTCTACACCGAAAAATATGAAGAAAAGTTCATATAAATATATGCCCAAAAACGCTTCGTTTCCAAGATACAGAGTGTCCATATGTTTTATATATTCAACCGGTTTTAGAGACGGTACAGGAATTAAAAATTATTTTTTATCTTCAAAGTGGCTACTTAGGCGACAAAATATTAAGAGACCTTTTTTATTAATAATTGATGGAGTATGTCAAAAAAATATTTGTATGAGAAAAAATCAGTGGCGTACCATTTTTTTCATTGAAAACATATCTTCACATGACCGGGCAGACGCCACTGGTGTAAGTAAAAATATTCTGATTACTTTAGAATATGCCCATTTATCCGCCCATAGCGTGTCCCAAATTTTATGTCCATATATCAAACCGTTTGTGAAATATTACAAAAAATATTTAAAAAAAATAAGAAATTGAACACTCTGTATCTTGGTAATGAAGCGTTTTCGGGCATAGGTTTATAGGAACTTTTTTCATATTTTTCGTTGTAGAGCAAACTGTTAAAGTTTGGCAGGAAAAATCTGGAACACCCTGTATATTGAAATAATTAATTGGTATGTGAAGTTATCTTGATATTAGGCAAAAATAGTACCATAATATTTAATATGGTACTGCTGTTGCCTAGGTAAGAAAAAAAATAACTGCAACGAAAACTTTTCAACGTCTTTTTGAGGAAATAATTAATGAAAATTAAAATACTGCAAAAAGTAGCGAAGATGAGTAACAATCTACAAATTTTCATTTTCTGTTGTAAGGGTAATAAATATTATGTACAAAATCATGCCTATGTCTCAATTTTATTTACGCAAATATTGCACTGACTTGACACATAAACAAACGAACATTATAATGTAGTTCTATTAAGAATAACCTTTATTTAACATTAATTACGACTTACAATTAAGTACAAATTTAACTAAAGCCTTAATTAATATCAAATGGAGTTTGAAGGGAAAATGAAATTTGAATTATGAAATTCTTTGTACCGGGTGATTCAGCGTACGGGTACTAACTTATATCTTTTAAAATACACTCTTTAGAAAAAAACTGAAAAGACAATATTTGTAGGGTTGAACGTGGGCTATAAGATGACTATAGTTTTGGATATACAGAGTAAACAAAAAACACGTCACAACCATCAACTTCATTTTTTCAAATGGAAACACCCATTTTTGAATTGTCCTTCAAATTTTAAGTATGTCACGTTATCAAACTTATGTATACAGAGTAAACAAAAAAAAACGGAACAAATTTTGAACAATATTTAAATTAATAAGAATATATCATAGCCAATTGTTTCTATTTGTTAATATGTTTCCTTGTTATCAATATTTCAGATACTTATATGTTATATTTCTTAAACGGTTAAAGGTAACCACATTAAACTTTATAGTTTTGGTTGTAACTTATTTTTTGTTTACCCTGTATACATAAGTTTGATAATGTGACATACTTAAAATTTGAAGGACAATTCAAAAATGGGTGTTTCCATTTGAAAAAATGAAGTTGATGGCTGTGACGTGTTTTTTGTTTACTCTGTATATCCAAAACTATAGTCATTTTATAGCCCACGTTCAACCCTACAAATATTGTCTTTTCAGTTTTTTCTAAAGAGTTTATTTTAAAAGAAATAAGCTAGTACCCGTTCGCTGATCACCCAGTACATAAAATTTCGGTTTTGTTTATTTTAATAATATTATATTATAATTTTACTTAACTAAGTCCCGTGAAATTTCATTGACACGATTGCTATGGGCATGGAAGATCGCTTTTCGATATCTGAAAGTTCGGGTCCTCATAAAACAGTTTAAATAGGACAAAACAATAGGCAGCTTTATTCTCCAAAAATGAAATTAAATCCTTGCTATAACGATAAGGAATGGATTACTTAAACATGTAGCTTTGCTTTGCTTACTTGGCTTTATTATAATAGTTCACAATTTCAAATTTTATTACCTATGACTTTCTAGGGAAGTATTTTCTAAACATTTAAATTTTAAATGTGGCTAATATTATTTAACAATAAAATGTTACATTTTTCAATAGACATTAACGTTTAATAAATATTGATTATTCATTTAGATGTGTTCATTAAACAAATTATATTTACATATGCATAATTACAACACAGTTGTTGAAACACTGAAAAATCTTTATTGATACAACTTCCTTTTTTCCCATTTTATAGCAACAGTTAGTCAACACCAACGGATATCCGTTCGAAGAACATGAAATATATTCAGAAGACGGTTACATCCTTAGTTTACATAGGATTCCTAGGAGTAAATATGATAAGGCACCTCTAAAAAATCAACGCCCTGTAGCTTTATTTCAACATGGTCTTTTAGCCTCCTCTGATGTTTTTTTGTTTCGAGGGCCTGAATATGATTTACGTGAGTTAATTAACATTGTTTCGAGGAGAAACCATTTAAAAGTAAATTAATTCTAGCTTATTTACTTGCTGATGCTGGGTATGATGTTTGGCTTTCTAATATGCGAGGTAACATTTATTCCATGAAGCATAAAGCCTTTGATGCCGAGAAGGATAGTGAATACTGGAAGTTTTCGTAAGTATTTTAAAACTAATAAGAAAAATAGTTCAAGATGGATTTTCATTGCTTATATGACGCGATAATAATTCAAAAAGATTTTGCGTTTTTGCAAAATGATCTCTCTGAGGTTTTATGCAACATTTTCCTAATTGTACCGAGATTTTCTATATGATAAACATAGTGTTAAAATGCATATAACAATTTAGTATATCATGTATAAAACATACGTTTTATATTTAACCTGAAGAGAAAAATAAATAAACGATTCTTTAAGCGTTGCTTTTTGACCATATTTAATTATTAGAAATGTTCCATTTTAAAAGTATATATTAATTTCAAAGAGTTTGTTGACTTGAATGACATTAATCTACATCTTAAAATGACAATAAATAACATACTAACTGGATTTCGAACAAAATACGTAATAAAATTATAGAATAGGCTAATTCCAAATTTGAAATTCTTTCGATAAGAGCTAGTCAAAAAAATCGTATTTGTAATTTTCGGGTTATTTTATGTTAATGAAGAATAAATTATCGATATAATTTACATCTACGGATTCTATAACGGAAACGCTTTAATAACTTTCCGGTAATATCAGCTTAATTTTCTTAATGGGTATCAGTGAACCTCATTGAGGCGAAGTTTTTACCAATATTATTCCAAGACTTTGTCAATATACATACATTTGCATAAAAACCTAGAACTAAAGACGCTAGTGTATAGCACGCAGCTGAAGAACTAATGGTGACTACGACACAGTTTCGGTGTGCTCAAAATTTCATTTGAAGAACTTTATTTCATCTTACATCCTTGCCTTTGGTAAAATATTCAAGTGTGAAAAACTTCTTTAAACTTTTTGTGAATATTTGCTAACAAAATAAACAAAGTATTAGTTTTTTAATATTGATCGGATTAATCGTTTTTTCTGAGAAATGACATTACAATTTTAAGAATGTCAATGATAAACATTTTTATCGTTTAATTAAATTTTCAGAACTAATAATAGTTATTTATGTAACAAGTGTTCTACATATAAGTATGAAATTCAATAAGAATTCAAAATATTAAAAAATATACAGGGTGTTCCGAAATTCACGCCCGTGCTTTTAGGGCGTGATTCAGGAAGTAAAAACAAGTTGAAAATGAAGTATTGAACCTTTGCCAATTCGCCTTCCTTACTGAGACATAGGGTGTTAAAATTTTAGTAAAAAATCTCATTTTTATTAATATCTTTAAAACTGTTTGCGATATTCGAATGAAATTTTTTTGTTTTGACAGTTAACAGAGACGCATTTTTTTATACACAAATTTTATTTTTAATGTCACCAGTGGCGTGCATACGGACACATCACCGCGTGGCGTCCTGTATTTTTAAAGAAAAAACAGGACGCCACTGGTTTTCCTCAAAATAAAAATAGTTTTTGATTTCTTCATTCAATTTAGAAGAAAAAAACTTACTTGACTTTTTTTCTTCTAATTCATCGTTTTCGAGTAAAAAAATAAAAACTCTTTACATGCACAATATTTTTCAATGATTTTAATAACAGTTTTTATTTTTTTACTCGAATAGGATGCGTCGGACCAAAAAGAGTCAAGAGAGCTTTTTTCTTCTAAATGGAACGAGGATTTCAAAAATAATTATTATTTTGAGAAACAACAGTGCCGTACTATTTTGATTTCTTTTATAAAATTTTAACACCCTATATCTTTGTAACGAAGGCGAATTCACAAATTTTCAATCCTACATTTTCAATTTGTTTTACCTCCCTGATTCACATCCTAAAGGTCGGGTGTGAATTTTGGGACAGCCTGTACAGGATATTCAATTTGAAAAAAATAAAAATTTAGTTCGCCACGGTTTTATGATCAAACCTGTTTATTTCATTTTTTGATAGTTCAATAAATTTTTATATCCCCTACAACTTTTATTTTCATATATTTTTTTTTTGATGAATATTTTATTTTAAGAAATAATCGACCGTTTCCAGACATTTGAAACACCCTGTATGTAAAATAATATTTTACAGCATGAGTTCTGGAACTTTGACTACAAGTTTCTATCTAGTTCTAATTATACAGGGTGTTTATGAAATTGGGTTACAAACTTTAAGGGTTGATTCTGCGTTTGAAAATATGAAAAAAAATTCTTATAAACATGGGTCCGCAAATGTCTCCTAAGACACTACAGTACGACGACAGAGGGTAATGGCTATAATAGGCTCTTTCCCGTGCATTATTTCCTTTAAAGAGACCTCTTAAACGGTTCGTCCTAAGAAAATTTATCAGGAGTACTTTTTTTATATAATTTTAGATAGGAAATCAATTCAGTATCAAATTGTCAAAAAAGTTAAAAGATATAAAAGTATTTTAAGGAAATATAGCCCCCCCCCTGTGGTTCCGCACGCCTTTGGTTGAATTTAATTTGGGCCAATACTATAGAATTGTAACCCTTATTAATAATAAATCGTACGCGAAGTTGCATCGCTGTGTCTCGAACGGTTCCTGAGATATTAAATAAAAACCATTTCTTGAGTTCCACCGAAGGATCATAACCCCCTAAGGAGGCAATTGTGGATCTATGTTTATACAAACTTTTTTTTTTATACTTCAGAACGTAGAATCAACCCTTAAAGTTTGTACCCTATTTCATAAACGCCCGGTATATTTAAGTCATCATTAAAATTAAATGAAATATTGGACTAGTACATTTAGTGCAATTTAATAATTTTGATACGTAAATGCTGTATCACTCAGCGTTAAAAGTAAAAAAATGAGACATATACTTATCTTTCATAGTAATAAAAACAGTTATACTTTGTCATAATTTTTTTGCATCGAACTAAAACATCTATAGGATTCCTGACAATTGGGATCCTAAAAAAGACCTTGCGACTATTTTGTTAAATCCGTCCGACATGATGTGGCCAACGTTGGATACATGGCCATTGTGTAGGCGTTGGTCGGGATATGTCAAACGTTAGCACGTTTGAAATTTTTTCATTAAATTTGACCCGCGTCAAAGGAGCTTCCAATGTTGGAAGGATCGTTTGTCACACCCCCACACGAGTGACCAAGAGTTTGTCGTTTTTCAGTAGCATCTAAAGAAAAATCGTGAACGTTGGTCACATGCATCTCCAATGTTGCAACAAAAATTCATTCCATCGTGTAGCAGACACACTTGCCACATTTTTATAAGTCGAACATTGTTTTCAACGTTAGAACCAATATTGTGTGGGATCAGCTTTATTGAGAAACATGCCCGCTTCTGGTGCGGCTCAAATTTTAATTAGTGAATTCTTGAAAACTGTAGCGTTCCAACGTCATTTTTGAAGATACTGGGATAAAATTTAAAAAAAAAACGACAGTTCCGTTCAAAATGCAAAGCACGCAAAACAACCTTACTCAAACGGAAAACGTTGATATTGTCTTTTTCAAGTTAGTCCATGAGCCACCAGTTCTAAGATGTCCTGTTTATTGTACAAGAAAAAATTCTTCAAATAACTAAATTCGATTTATAAAGTTAATAAGAAAGTTTGCTGTAACATGTAAATTGTTTTATAGGTTACATGAAGTAGGCGTTTATGATCTTCCAGCCATCATAGATTATATTTTAAAAATTACAAAAGAACACTCCTTGTATTTTTTGGGCCATTCTGTCGGATCCACGGTTGCTTTTATAATGGGAACAATGAAACCTCAATATAATGCAAAAATTAGACTTCATTTGGCATTGGCCCCCTTAGTGCATGCCTTACACGAAATCTCGTTTCCTCATAAAATTTTCTTGGGATCTTCGATATCTTTAACGGTAAGGCTTTCTATGGTATATAATTAGTTTATAATAATTTTTTTAGCAAGCAATCGTCTCCAAAAATATTTTAAACGTTTTTCCTAGACGAGAATATTTTTCTAAGCTGTTGGGTACTTTATGTGCTAATGGGGTTCCCACGCAATTTTTCTGCCTTATATTTCTTTATTCTCTTGTAGGAATTGACGGACAACAATTTAATAGCGTAAGTATTTTAGAATTATAATTATATTGACATATTTATACATTTTTTTTTGTTAATAGAGTTACATTCCCGAATTTTTATCATACTTTCCTGCAGGCAGTTCAGTTTATTTAACTTCTCATGCAACCCAAATGTATGCTGAGGGTAAGAATAATCAAATAGTACCGAAAATAATTTATAAAATGACATAATAAAAACTATTTTAGGTGATTTTCGGCCCTTAGACTACCAGAACTCGTTCTTAAATTATCAAAAGTACCATCAATCTTCATTACCAGTTTATAATTTAAGTCTAGTCGATTACCCAGTCACGTTGCATTATGGTGATGGAGATACTTTAGTTACCGCAGAAGTAAGTATTATTATTGATTATTTGCGGTCTGATCGAAAAAATAAATTTTCGGGAAAACTGATTTAACGAGTAGAAAAGGCCTTATTTAGTAGTAAGGTGGTGTCAAAAATTGCTTTTTTCAAAACTGTACTTGGGCTGTTTTTCGACGAAACCATGGATATTTTACATTCAATTCAATTCTTTAAAAATTAACGTTTTCTTTTACGTAAAAAGTTACTCTTATCAACCAAATTAACGGTATGTTGCTCTACTTTTGACCTCTGTTATCCTTACTGTACCTTATAACTGCTAAACGGGTAAACCGATATTGATGAAATTTGGCAGAAAGATAGTTTGCATCGCGAAGAAGGACATAGATTATATTTCATAACGCTATCTCTCGAAATTATAAATGCAACACTACCGATGCCGCTTTAATAGGTATCTTATAACGACCAATAAATAAGGTAGAAACTTATTAATTCACGCGGCCGAAGTCGCAGGTGCTAGCTAGTTTAGAATTTTTTTTTAATAATGTACATATATTGATGAAATGTATCCTAGAAATATTTCATAAAAATATCCCACCCTTAATGCATATACAATATCGGAAAAAATTAGCGGATCAATTGAAAATCCATTAAAGTTTAATGAATATTGATTGGCAATCAATATTTTCACAACCACTGGTCGGATTAAAATGATTTTTTCCTCAATTGTAGCTCTATTATGGGCAAACTTCCTGCAACTAGGAGATGCCCAATAAAGGCAATTTCCATATTGTACGGGGCAAAAAATTTCATATCTCTGGAAATCTTCAAGATAAATGAATCATTAAAAAAACAAAATACACAGAAGACACGATATAATCCACTGTATAGTTTTGATATACCTCAGTCAGCTGGTATTAGCCAGAGAAGACGTTAAACTTTGATGAAAAAACATGACGCTATTTGTACGCCCTGTACAATGTGAAGATTGCCTTTATTGGGCATCTCCTAGTTGCAGGAAGTTTGCCCATAATAGAGCTACGATTGACGAAAAAATCATTTTAATCCGACCAGTGGTTGTGAAAATATTGATTGCCAATCAATATTCATTAAACTTTAATGGATTTTTTTTGTATGTATTTTTTATTTTAATTAATAACTACAGCAAAGGATTTAAAAAAATAAAAAATTTTAAATTTGCTCTTCATATGAGTGATAGTGTACTTCGAAATGCATTTCGTGTTCCCTGTTTCATGTAGTTGAAAAATGTTAAATCAAGAGATCTAGCAAGTCAAAATTAATAGCCATCTCTACCAATCGGTTTTTTTATATAATATGCTCAAATATTTTTGAACTTCTCTACAAAAATGAGCTGGACCGTTTTTAATTGAATAATCCTCAAAATGTTAGCGAAACTAGTAACTTAAAAATTTCTCGAGTACGGAAAATTTTTTGTTCTATAAAACTCGCTATAATAAAGTCATCACAATCTTTTGAAAATACATAGTGTTTGCAAAAATGTGGGCAATCTCTTGGACATGAAAAGTACTCATAAAAAGATTGTTCGTATTCTTATAAATTGTTTTCCGAAAACTTACTTTTACGGATATATAGTCCTTCAAAATTCTATAGCGAAAATTGTATTTTCTAATTAGCTTTTCTTCTAGTTGATGAAATTTAATAAATTTTTGGTCGTTGGTGTATTATACGAAGCTATATAGGCTAAGGAGAGACTACCCTTAATTTCTTTCCCCAGACTTTTAAGAGTTTAGGTTTTTTAAACCGTTATATGGTTTATTTGATTTCTTGGTTACTTAAGAAGAAAAAGAGACACTTTTGATTGATGTCCGCAAAATAAACTATTTTCGAAAAAAACGCTGTTTTTTTAAAGAATGTATTTTACAAAAAAAAGTCAGTTTGAAAATCAAAGTTGAATTTTCATGATTCAACATAAGCGCCATTCAGTCACACATAATATTAATTATATTGTTGTGGGAGGTACAACAATCTTCAATTTGTCGAATATATATCTCCGCGTAAGGTAAGTTTTTGAAAAACACTATATAATGATAAATACAATCTTTTTACGAATACTTTTCATTTCTGAGAGATTGCCCACATTTTCGGAAAAATCTTGTATATGTAAAAAATCTTGATATGTCACTTACCTGGAACTCAATAGGTTTGTTGATGGTACAGACTCCAAACTAATTCTGAACTTAGTATTGCCAATGGTTTGTATGAAAAATTCCGAGCTTATTCTTTCTTTTTTGCTAAACACATTTCTCTATTGTAAAGTTACTGTTCCACTAGTCACTATTATAAAAAGTAAAAAAAAGGTTTTCAGGATTTCCGAATTTTTCCTAGATGTGACTTAAGTTTCCCTAAAGGCCCAAATAGACGGTACATTTTACTGCGCATTATATACAACTTGTCAAGAAGATGCGTCGTGTATGTTCAAAAATGCCTGCATTTTATTATATTATATTTTAATCGAAAGCAAAACTAGAGTTAAAATGTACATGCATAATGTACCGTCTATTTGAGCCTTAACATGTCTAAATTACCCTAAACTAGGGAGATTTTCCTAGAATTGCCATTCGGAGTACAAATTTTGACCATCTACGCAAGCGTGTAATACTTAAATTGGTTCAGAATTAATTCAGAACTCTTATCGCAAAGAAATCTAATATTGACCGTGCGAAAAGTCCCAATCTAAATCTATATAATCTATATAACAATGGCTGGACCGATCAGTTAGTATTATTACGAATTGATTCTTTATTATTATTTGCCTTATTTGTTGACAAATTGTTGTTTATTTACGTTTAACTGTAAAGTTATGTTAATTGTCAACAAGGGTTCCGGTTTAGTACAAAATCGTTTTTGAAGGTTGACGCTTGGCGTTGTTTGTTATTTTACACTAAAAATAATTAAAATGGCAAAATTTTTAAACGAGTTATCCAATATTTTAATGTGTTATGCCTTGGTTGGTGTTCGCCAGGTTCGTATCTTTTCTCAAGAACGTTTTGAAATCGCCGCGTATCAAACAAATTTGTGTGTCTATTCGTTGTGCAGCGTTTAAAAGACACCGGTAGTTTTTCGTGGCAACTTATGACGGAGACCGAACTATTCGCTGCAGCTGTTGAGAAGAGTTCATATTTGTATTGAAAATAACGGTATGCATTTTAAACATTTATTGGATGGTATGAATAAAAATGAGTAAATACTTTATTCCAAAAATTTTAAGTAAATACTACAAGTCATAAGAATAAAAACTAGCACCATATGACCATGGTGAGCATATAAATCAGAACACCCTGTATATACTCTTATGTACAAATTTCGATGAGTATATTCTCAGTTGTGATATCAATAATACAAATGAAGACGTAAGTGGATAAAGGGGTCATGTCACATTTTGATTATTTTGAGTAAATTGACATTAAAGTTTTTACGTAATGTGCAAAGTATATGCGACATGACACATTTAACATTTAAAAAGTCGCAAAAGGCAACGAAACTAGAGGATTTCTTTTAACTGATGGTTAAATCTATACATGGAACACTCAAAAAATGCATTAGGTAATTTTTTCTAAAAATGTGACATGACCCCTTTATCCCCTTACGTCTTCAAATATATGCTTCTATAGGGTGCTCAAAATGTTTGAAGCGTTGTTCCTAACAGTCTTCATTGTGATGTTTTCATTTTAAAACATAGGTAGTATAGCAGAATTCCTGTTGAATTTGCGATCTGAGAAATATTACAAACCGCCAAATAAATACGTATGTTCGTAATTTAAAAACTATACACAAATTTTCTGAAGGGAATATGCAATGGATAGCACATCATTTTATGGGTGAAAAACAGGAGAAACCCGATAATGTGTCATATCAAAAATAGAATATATTAAAATGTTTTCGAGATATATTGGAGATCCAGAATTCCAAGCAAGTGTGGTGTGATGTGGATTTTGGTGTTCATTAAACTTCAATATCAAAAGTTATAGCAGAGGCTAACTTTTAAAATAATTGAAAATTGTGATCAATGGCTAGAATTTCCTCAGAACATAGCCGATATAATGAAAGCCAAACAAATTTGGCAATCACATTAGGATTTCCTATGGGCCATTGGTGATTGATTGTACACATGTAGTAATTGAAGGATAACGTTTCAAAATGGAAATTGTCCACATTTTTTTATTTTTTAAATTTCTACTTATTCGTGTATTGAAATTAGTACCGATTTTATTATACGAAATCAGCGGCGGATCACAATGAATATTATGCAGTAAATATGCTTCTATAAAACTACATATGAGGCGTTGAGAACCAGAGTGGACCAACCCCAAAATAATGAAATACTAAATAATGTGTTTTTAAAAAATGCAATATTTTGTCAATTTTTTTGTGAATTATTTATGAGTTTAAATTAAATGTTTTTCTTTATATGAAGTTGACATACAGGTTCTTAAAACAAAAATATTTTTAGAATATAAAACCTTTCTTCAGTAGTTATTGTGGGTTGGGCCATTATGGCATTGCGAAAAAAGTATTTAATATTGGAATGGTCAGAACAACAGTGCAAAATATTTTATTTTTATCATAACATAAAACAGTTTATTCATTTTCTTCTCTTTCCAAAGAGATAGTATCACTAATAGAAGCTAAAGTTCTTAAATTTGCATAAAAATTATGGTTTACAGGTGGAATAAATTGTGCAAGTTCTAGTAAATCCTTTTTTTTTAGCAACAGTTATTACATTTCCGTTGGGGTATAATTGATTCAATTTCTCAAAATGATCAACATTATTTTTAAATTTTCAGATCACTTTCGTCTAAAATTAATATTTACCAGTATTTAAGAATAGTATGAAGCCACAAAACTTATTTAGAAAATTAATAAATTAGTGAATCATGTTTATATAATACTTACCCTCAAATTCACACTGATTAATATTTTTTTGTTGAGACATTTTTAACATATGTAATTCTTTTATAGCATAACACAACTCACAAAAGAATAATAAAAACAATAATAAACATGTATCCATAGTGAATCAAGCTGCTTGATCCACTTTGGCTATTAGGGTTGCGTAAAATTTTAATTTGGATCAAGTTTATACTGATGACATCTACCGAAGAAAATATTAATATCAGATGGTGAACTATGTCACATGAAAAGAATGATTTGAGCTACAAATATTTGCACATAACTCAAAATTAAAAAAAATGTGGGTTGGTCCACTCTGGTTCTCAACGCCTCATATGTATGTGTATATGTTTCAAAATGAAATACAGGAGAACCTCGATTATCCGGGGTAATGATTGCAAAGCCGTTTCCAGATAATCGAAAAACACGGATAATCGAGGTTCTACTGTATGTCCATCCGTGGTTACAATTCAAAACGCAAGTTGTTTCCTGGACACTTTACGTTTTGGAACGTTACTCTTTAATTAAGGGGGGTTTAGATACAATTACAGAGCCGAAAAAAGGCTTTTTTTATGAATTTTTTGTGAAAAATTATTTATACAGGGTGATTCAATTTATAGTAGCAGGACTTTAACACTCGATAGAAGATCTTATTTTAAGACGAAAATGTCATATAAACATTAGTCGTAAAAAGCTTCGTTTAAGAGATACAGGGTGTCAAAGTTGAAGAAAAAAATCACATTTTCTTTAATATCTTTCGACTGCTTCGAAATAATTTAATGAAATTTCGTGTATGTGGGTTTTTTGGG
>JABRWK010000371.1:23288-44310 GCA_013372445.1 Hypothenemus hampei | reverse complement strand
CATCGAGTTTTTTTTTGTAGCCAGCTTTATGTAAATGGTTCAAAACAGTTTTGTGGTCAATGCCTAACTCCATACCAATATCGACGCTGCTGATATGCTTATCTTGTTGGACTTTTTCAAGAATTTCATCAGCTTTTTCAGTGAGTGGACGACCAGAACGGGCTTCATCTTTTACATCAAAATTACCCGAATGGAAGCGAGCGAACCATTTCCGTGCAGCAGATTTTGATAAAGTGCCTTCACCGTACACCGCACAAATTTTCTCACAAGCCTGCGAAGCATTCTTCCCTTTATCGTAGTAGTATTGCAAAATATACCGCAATTTTTCATTATTTTTCTCCATTTTCAAAATTAAAGAACTTTTTAACCACTGCACCAATTTCAATGTTTAGCCATTCAAAATAACGGTCGAACTGTTACCTTTCCAACGAGCGTTTAGTGGTGTCGCTCCGATCTGTCCTTCAAAAGTTATTCACAATTGATGCCATCTATCGAGGAAAACGCCACGAACTTTTTCCCAGACCTAATATTTTCTCTTTATTCAGGGTGTTGCCCGAAGCATGACACATCAAACATAGGTTTTTTTTAATGGAATTCTGTATATTTTAATAGTACATCATGAAGCTTTTTAATAGCTGATTACTTTGATATGTCACATGATATATCTATTTTCAAGTGTCTAAGTGATAATCGATTTTCTAAGTAATCCGTTCATAACTGACATTTCCGCAAATTATTTAAGTTTGAACTGAAATATCTCTATGAAGGTTCGTTTTAAACCATTTCTATTTGATATCATTTGAAAGCTTATTAAATATACTTTCAACTGAAATAAGAAAATATAGGGTCTGTCATTTGGAAAAATTGGCTTATGGTCAGTTACATAAAGTTCGATCATTCTGTATAATAAATAATAGCACCACAGAAATAAGTAATGAAAATAATAATTCATAGTATTAAGAAACAGTATCCCAAACTTCAATTATCTTCACTTGTTTAGATTTGTCGCCCATTTAAAAGACAAATTTGCAGTAGAAAAAATCGATTACCTCTTATTATTAGATAATTGAAAATAGACCTATCATGTGACATATCAAAGTGATTAGCTACTAAACAGCTTCAAGATGGATTAATAAAATATAAAGAGTTCCATTTAAAAAACCTATGTTTGATGTGTCATGCTTCGGGCAACACCCTGAATAAAGAGAAAATATATATTTTCTAAAAGTAGTCCTTAATATTATCTAATACACTGGTAAAAAAAATACTCCCATATTCCCAATATCTTCCACCGCGCTGAGCGTGGTACACTCTATAAAACATATTTTTTTTATTCCAAAGAACAATTGTCAAGTGGTTTCTTATTGTAGAAGGAAGTTCAATTGATTATGTGATTATATTCTTCTAAATCTGACATTGAACTATGAACAAAGTAATATTGACTTATGCAGTGTGATTTATTGGGAATGGAACATCCTGAAACACAAGATAGAGGAGAATAAAATATGATGATTGAACCCAACATGCCATATATCAATGTTGCGTGTGTTAGAATTGCAGGATGTTGAAAGTTGAAATTTTATTTGGAAATTCTTTAAAAGACATAGGTTTTTATGATGCTAAATAAGAATTTTGAACTAATTTTTGCATGACTCCTAGAGGGCGCCAGTTATAACCCACTCCTTTGTTATATCGGGTCATATTTTTTTTGCCAGTGCAACTCAGGTCAAACTCTCTCGAAAATAATGAAAGGGTATCTGTTTTCATTTAAAAACAGTATTCTTGTCTGATTTCGATATATCTTCGTTTTCGAGATTTTTATCCATAAACGACTGCAATCCATCGTTAAATCAAATACTCAAAAACGAAGTTTCCTATGCTTCACTCGCGTGTCACCGCATTATTTGATTACTCTTAATAGCTTGTTTGCCTTTTATTAATTTTTCATTCGAAAATTAATAAAAATCAAATCAATAATTTTTTTGGTACTTGAATTGATACAGGATTGAAGGCGTTTATGGATAAAAATCTCGAGAATGAAGAGATATCGAGATTCAACAAAAATATCGGTTTTGAGTAAAAATAAAAGCTCCTTCGTCATTTTTAGAAGAGTTTGACTTGAGTTGGATGTGTTTTTAAGACACTCAATGATAACACATTTCGAATTTGTCAGACAAACCGTTAAAATGGAACCATTTCGGGATTTTTATGGAAGAATTTCTTACAAATCTACCGACTGCGCCAATTAATATAATTTATGGACCAGAATTATAATTTACTTGCTTCTTTGTAATGAGTTGTCGTGAATATATAATGTCGAAGAAGGTTAGTTTAATAGGTCTTTCCAGACATTTTTATCTCTTAATGCTAGTAAGTAAACACTGCTTATTATTTAATATTTTAGGTCTTTGACCTTCCATAACTCAATGATAAGTTGTATGCTATACTCTGGCTATAAATTGAAGAAATTAATTATCGCTACAAATAACAATAAAAATACATTTCTGTTATAAAAACGCGAACTATAGTAAATACATATATAGGTAAACTTTAAAATGGATAAAATAAATCGCTAAAAGATATAAATTAAAAATATGAGTATTTCTACAGGAAAATTTAAAAAAATTGTAGATAATCATTAATATTACCATTTTACAAATAACCTCGTAGAATATACAGTATCTCTACTTAAGTTGTTAACATATGGAAAACTTTTTTATTTTCAGTTCAGAAAAGTTATTCTTTATGAAAAGGTCTGCATGTTCTCAAAACCCAAAGTTCTACTATTATTAAACTAACTACTAACTATTAAATGTCAAAATTTTAAGTCGTATACGAGGTACAGTTGGCGTCAGATTAAACCGAACGATTAAATTGTTGTGTAATGTCGAAAAATATGATTTTCATACAAGAGTAAAGTACCTCTATTTCTAACAATATCGCAGATTGTAATTACCAAAAGTTGTTCGGCATTTACTACCGGGTTCAAATTTGCAATTACTTCCACTAATTCTAAAAAACGCTCTTTTCAATATTTCCAGAGTTTCTAGGCTATTTAAGTATTACTTATGCTTTTATTAATCAGTTATGCTTACAACAACTGTTCTTTCTAAAAAATATAAAAAATTATATAGCCTTAAAATAGTCTTCTTTTTATGTAAATAGCCTAGAAAGTTTGGAAATATTGAAAAGAGTGTTTTATAGAATAAATGGATGTAATTATACACGGTGGGGACTTTAAATGGAATAAATTCATTTAAAATGAAGGGGTTTGTTTAAAAAAAAACGCTACGAGACGTCGATTTTTATTTTTGAATGCGCTTTTTTTGATGGTAAACTTCTGTATACAGGATAACCCAAAAACCAGGTATGACCACCAACTTTATTTTTTCAAATGCATTTTTGAATTCTACTTCAAATTCTGAATATAACTATATATATAAATAATGAAAAAACCAACCCCTTAATTTTAAATGAATGTATTCCATTTGAAGTCCCCACCTTGTATATTTGAACCCTGTAATAAATGCCGAACAACTGTCGGTAATTACAATTTGCGATATTGTTAAAAATAAAGGTATTTTACTCTTCTATGAAAATAATATTTTTTGACGTACCTTGTATATGACTTAAAATTGTTGACATTTCGTCACCCTAGAGTTATATTGTTGTATGTACATAAATGTTTGTAGGCAACATACAACAGTGTAATTCCAAAGTGACGATTTAATAATTGCTTTTTTGTTTGGGAATATGCAGAACTTTTCAAAAAGAATGACTTTTTTCGTAGAACTGAAAATAAAAAAATTTTCATATGTTTATAACTTAAGTAGACATACTGTAGAGAATCGCTGTTATCTGATGAAATATTATCATTATCATCGCTACTGTCATTGCTGACCAGGATAAAGGTTCAGTAATCACGTCAATTAAATTATCCATGTTCCACATTTTGTTGTCTTCTCTCAACACATAATTAATAAGATTTCGTTGTTAATGCCATAATAACGTGGTAAGTTTCTGTCGTTTTTGAGGTAAAAAATAAATTTCCGCCCTCCAAAAAAATCACTTTCTCTTCCAATATGCGCAATTACTAGGCGCTGATCTTTAAATGAAGGAGGTTTCATGCTAATGAAAAATCCTTTCAGTGCCATTTGCCTGTTGCTAGCAAAAGTTCTGGCATGCTTTTTGCACAGTATGTCTTGCATTTAGCCATGTATTATCAAGGTAGTAAATTATCCTATTTTGACTACAAAACTCTCTAATTTTTCGAAGGTAACTCTGACACCAAATAATTATATCTGGCTTTTTAATGCTGATTGTCTATTGCGTTTTAGATAAGAAATTCTCCCACATTTGTGGTATTATATCATTGTCTATTATTTTACGTTAAACTTTACTCAAAGTTGGTATTTCATTAGAAAATTAAAACGGATGTATAGAACGTCCTAAAGCTCCTTTACTATCATCGTCTAATTGTATGGATTTTCTTCTTCTCAAATGACTTTGGACCGTCTACCTTTTCAAAACTAGTTTTTTCACGAACAGTTATGTAAATGATAAATCATGATATCACTGTCATCCGTTCGCCGTGCCTAAGGGTTTCTGTCTGAAAAAAGACCTATATTAACTAAACACTGATAACACATTTTTTAGCTCCTTTTCCTAGTGGCGGCTTTCTGATCGTTCTGTTACTTTCATAAGATGCAATTCTTTCGAAGGTTATATCCTGAAAATCCATTTTAATACAAACTTATAAACGTTTTAAAATAAAAATTAAATATTCACACTAAATGTTTAACGTGTTATCCAGAAACTCAATGGAACATAGTGCAATTTAAATAGAATCAATTTATAATAATGAAAGAGATATCAAAGAAGTAGTTGATCAATACCTATGAAATGCGGTAACTTTACCAGAAATTAATAAATTAATACACCAGGAAATCTTATATCCAACAGGATCGAAACAAAAACTAATGGTCCATTGAGACATTCAAATTATACCACTCTTTAATTCACAAAGTACGTTGTAGTCAAATAATAGATGAAATAAATAAAAATAAATGAAAGCAAAATCATATCCGAACAATTACATAAATGATGTGTTTGATGATCTAGAGACGATATATTAATCAGCAGAAAATATAATTTTTCATATATCAACAACTAAAAGATCAATAAATCATTATACACTCAGGTGCAAAAAAAACGGGTCATTAAAAAAAATGTCAAAGTTAAAAAATCATTTTTTCGCAAACCACTGGTTAGATTTTAATAATTTTTTTTCAATTGTAGCCCTCTTATTGGTGAATTTTCTATAGCAAGGAAATGCCAAAAAATTAAAATCTTCATATTGTACAGGGCGTGTGAAGAGTGTCATGTTTTTTCATCAAAGTTTAACATTTTCTGTGGGCAATACCAGATGGCTCAACCATTCAAAAACCATGCAGTCATGTAACCTCCTGTCTCCTGAGTATTTTATTTTTTTATTCGTCCATTTATCGTGAAACGTTCTAGAGATATTCAATTTTTCAAGATATCTTGCATTTTTTCAAATGCTGTTTATTAAGCAAGAGGATAAAATTAGCGTGAAATTATCATTGTTTGTATTCACTGGACACATGGTAACCTATCTAATAATGTAATTCACTGTATAGTTTTCATATGCCTCAGCTACCTGACATTACCCATGGAAGACGTTAAACTTTGATGAGAAAACATAACACTATTTATATACCCTGTACACTATGTAGATTTTATTTTTTGGGTATCTCCTCGCTGCAAGACATTCACACATAACAGGGCTACAATTGAAAAAAAAATCATTAAAATCCGACCAGCAGTTGGGAAGATATTCATTGTCAATGTATGAAATACAAGAAATGTTAAAAAATTGAATATCTCTGGAAGGGTTCACGATGAATGGACGAAAAAAAAAACAAAATACTCAGGAGACATGAGGTTACATGACTGCATGGTTTTTGAATGGTTGAGCCATCTGGTATTGTCCACAGAAAATGTTAAACTTTGATGAAAAAATATGACACTCTTCACACGCCCTGTACAATATGAAGATTTTAATTTTTTGGCATTTCCTCGCTATAGAAAATTCACCAATAAGAGGGCTACAATTGAAAAAAAATCATTAAAATCCAACCAGTGGTTTGCGCAAAAATGAGTTTTTAACTTTGACATTTTTTTTGGTGACCCGTTTTTTTTTGCACCTGAGTGTAAAAATCAAATATGCAAAACAGAAGGAGAAACAGAAAATTAGGTTCACAATGCTTTAGCACATTTCTTGGTTTTTTTTTCAACACATTTTTGGCTTTCCCATGTTATTCCGGTATAACAAAATAAGCGAGGACCATTCCCTTTTTTTCCTTCATTTTTTCAATACTAAACTGTCTTATGGAACCGTGGAATGAAAAGGGATGCTGGGTGGGTTATAACCCGAATATCTAACCGAATCCAACCTAACCAAATCTAACCTCGCCGAGCCTAACCAAACTTAATTAAACCTAACCTAACCTAATATAATACAATTCGAAAAAACCGTAAATTCCTCTAACCGTACATTATCATACCCCACCCAGCGCCCCTTTTCACTTCGCGATCTCGTAAGACAATTAGATATTGAAACATGAAGAAAAAAAATTAAAAAGAAAAATGATCCTCACCTATTTTGGTAGAGAATGATCTGAAAAGGCTAAAAATGTGTTTAGAAATAAAAAAATAAAAAATGAGAAATGTGCTAAAGTGATATGTCACCAGAAAATTTATTGACGAAACCTGAAAAAATATTTGAAAATTAAAATTTTACGATAATTCTTTCAGGCAAAGATCCTGTTTTGCAAATATTACTCAAAGAATATTTAAACCCAAAAAATTATACGTCCTATACTTTAGAAATTATTTAGTGACCAGTCTCTTCGTAATAACCATCCAGGAATATTTCAGAAACTCTGTTTGAACTTTTCCATTGTAGTAATATCCCGGAAGATTTAGAAATTTTAGATTTACAAAAGAAAAAACTTGAACCAAAATTTATCATTGAGGAATTAATGGAATTTTATTGAGTAAAAGTTTTAATTAGCTAAAAATGAATGAAGATGTAGAAAATTATATAAACAACTGCGAAAACTGCAAAAAAAATAAATATACAAGACACCTTTCAATAATAAAAAATATATTCAGTGCATCACAAAAGTAATGTCTAAATTCATTTACTACTTATTGATAGCCATCTTTTGTTTTCACCTCCACTTTTTTCGCAAGGGCGTCACCGTCATTTTTTTTAAATGACATCCTCACAATTTACGGGTTAAATATGTTCAAAAATTTTTCTTAAAATTTATCCCAAATCAAGGAACCGAATATAAAAACAAAGATCTTGAAGATTTATGTAAAGTCTAAATGCATCGGCAGTTGTCTATAATGAATTTGTTGACATTTTTAAATTAGCTGTTTCATTATTTTGAATTCATCATTCTTGTAAAATTTTAATTTACCGCTTTATATAATTTATAAGATATTATTCCATGTTATTGTCCTTCAATATATGGGCCCAATTTTTTGTTTATTTGTAAATGGATCTTCAAAAACAATTTATTGTCTCCTAACTGTCTTAAATGTCTTGTTACGACAGAAGTCAATTCAATTTCAGATAAATGAAAAAAAAGTGATAATTTTCACACCCTTTATATCTCCTTCACTAAACATTCCATGAATCTCTCAAAATAGAGAATTACGCTAATAATCATCCTATATGAAAAATTAATCTAAGTAAAACTTCTAGATCTAGTTAAAAATAATGAATATTCTCTTAATAGTCCATTCAGTTTCCTAGACATTAATTAATACATATGTACGAGGAAATGTCCAAATTATAAACGAGAACATTATTGTAGTTACTAAGTGTTGTATAGTGTAGTTAGTGCTATGCTCTTCCCAAACTAATTACATTTTCTACACACTTTCTTTGCTTCATGGACCATACAGCGTTCTTGAAAGAAATTATGATAACCGACAAAGGGTGTCTGTTAAAAAATTACGCGATCATCGCAGAAATAACTAAAATTTTATAGAGTTTATGCCAAAGAATCCTAGAACGGAAAATTAGAATATAAATCATAAGTTGCGGCAAAGTTTGTATCACGATTGCTTCCTGGGTGACAAAAAGAAGAACCGTCTGAGAGTGGTGTATCAGAATGTGAAAAAAAAGGATTTTTTATTAAAAGTCATACTATAATAACAAGAAATGAATCTTAGTTACGTACGGTTATGACTCTGAAAAAGTACAAGCAGTCCAACCAATCGAAGACATATAATTTTATCGCTCAAGCCGACTAAAATTACCAAATGGGAAATAGCCCTTGATGGTTTGTTTTTTCGATAACAAAGTTCATGTTAAATTCATTCCTCATCAATATTATCAGACAACCACTGAGACAAAGAAGTAAAATTGTGGCTGACCGGTTTCTTCATTTTCTCATCATGCCTTGCAAATAGTTATAGCTTTATTTTCCAGATCTAGCTTTCTACGAATTTTTCTTTTTCCTAAGAGTGGGAAAAACAAACTTAAAAGTCAAAAGCGTTTTCAGGACCTGTAAAAAGAGGTTAAGAAAAAATATCCAAAAATAGAAGAATAATAATTTAATAATTCTCCTACTTTTTTTCTGAGTACCCCCTGGTATAATAAATATATGAATAAATGCCTGTTACATTTTTTTTCAAAGTCTGATTTTATACAAATTTATTCTTGTCACGTATAAACATATATTGGATTGGAGGTGTGCACGTCCGTAAAAATTCTTAAATGATTTGAAAATATTAATAATATGTTCGATCGTCGTCTGACTAAATTACGTGTTTGTGTTAATGGGCCTTGAAAATGTACACAACGTGCTATATTTTAGCAATAAATTGAAGAAATTAGTCATCACCACAGGTCATATAAAAACATAGAAATTGTAAATGGAAAAAATAACGATACGCTACTTAAATAGTCTGATCAAAGAAATTTATTTTTAAAAGAATAATTTATTAAAATTACAGATATACACAATACAAAGATAGTAACAAAATAATTTACAGGGAAAGTTTTATCTAATGTGCCAAATTAAAAGGATAATAGAACTCATCATTCTAAGCAAAAAAGTTCATATAAACATAAGTCCGAAAACGCTTCGTTTCAGAGATACAGGGTGTCAAATTTGAAAAAATAAATCGCATTTTCTTCAATATCTTTCAACTGCTTCAAAATAATTTAATGAATTTTCATATGCGGGGGTTTTTTGGGATGAGAAATTCAAATTTATGGGCGACTTAGTTGTATTTTCTAGGCGGCAGAAAACAACAGTCTCTCCTATAAAAATTTTGAATTCTTTTTATATTTTTTAATATCTGAAACTAGTGTATCACTAATGCTATTGTTATTGTATTGACTATTAGTATATTNACGTTCCAAATATTTGGTGAAAACATTGCCATGCGACGCTCTCCTCGACGGTTTGACCTGCTCAAATAGTAATCTTCAAACCAATTCAACAGACGATTCAATTCTTCTGGCGAATCTAGTACAAATGCTTTGAAAGCGTCTTCAATTTGCTGTAAAGGTACAAAAGCCATAGCGGCGATTTTTCGAACAGAAAGAGAAAAGTCCGCATTATTATAATAACGAACAGTTAAACCTTCATGCGACATTTTCTTTTTCAAATTTTTTACGAGATGAAAAAAACTTCCGTTGATGTTTGCGTTCGGAAAGGCCTCGCGAATTGCTCTTTGAATTGCTACTTTTATATCCACCATTTCATAATCAGCTGAAACGGATTCGGGTTCAAATTGAGGCCAAAATCCTTTGACAGCATTGAACAATTTCAAATGGGTTTCTTGGGCTTTGTTCGACAACAAGGCATAAAGTATTGGAATAACAAAACCTTCACGATCGGCCATAATTATGTAGGCTTGCTGGAAAAGTTGAGGTGCAATTCGAAATGATCCATCCACATAATTTTTTTTCATATTTGCGGATCAATTTTCATGCGTTTGACGCCCAAACACAATAATACGATTGGCATCTTCAGCTGGAATCATGCAACACAAACACAAACTGCTCTGTAATCCCTGGAATTATTATGTATTCTGTATATTGCTGAGGAATAACCAATGCCTGAAGATTTTCTGGCTGGGCCGGAGCAGCGGCAATTTCTGAACGTTTGCGGTGTATCTCCTTTTTCATTGCATCGTGGTTTGACATTTTTAAAATAAAATTTTACAGTTTGATTGTGATTGTATTTTTGAAAACAAAAAGTATGTCCATCATGTACGAGTTTACGCTTTGGAACGTTTGGATAAAATTTCCTCCATTTTACTTAAGAATGAGTTAACATAAAACTTTATTTTTTAATTATATGTGGGAATAATTGAATCGCTTATTTATGAATAGGTGTTTTTGAAGGGGCTTATGGTAGTGACGCGGCATCAGTTGTTTAGGTAAAGATGTATACGGCCGTAAAATTCAAAGTAGAAAACACATAGGAAACACCTACAGCAATTTTGAATGATATGCTTATTAGCATATTACTTTGGCAGTTGAGGGAAAAATGCCAAACCACGATGCAATGAAAAAACAGAAACACCGCTAACGTGCAGAAATTGTCTTTGCTCTCGCGCAGCCAGAAAATGTTTACCCATTGGTTGATTATCCCTCCAGGGATTACAAAGTAGCTAGTTCTGCAGAAGAAGGAAAATCCTACCTTTATTAGTAAAGGAGCTATGGAAACTTGACGCACTATTGCAGGACCCTGTATTATATCCTTCCTCCTTAAACGTCGGTAAATACAGAATCTTCATATTCAACTGATAACAACTCGTGCATTTACTAATAAAAAACTAGTTTCATACGGTAATAAAAAATGTATTATGATTTTTCACTATTATTACCTACTGTTGATGTGTGTACAATTGATGACGAATACCTATTACTTAACATTTTGGATATATTGGACAAATTAGGAAAATGTAAGTACTTTCCAACCTTATACTTAGCCAATGGTTCTTACTAAATAGAAATAGATGTACAAAAAGCAACATTTTTAATTGAAATCAAACATTACGAAGTTTAATATGTACCCTCTGGCAACATATGCAACATGTAGTCTACAAAACGAACAATATATGATTCATCAGAGTAATTTTCAATGCTTGATTACAAGAAGATATCGAAAGACTTGAAAGAATTTTTACTAGATTGTGAAGGTGAAAGTTATATTCATCTATACATATGTATGTATGGATGAATCACTGATTGCAAAAAGGGAACATGTCCATTTGGTTTTGTATGGACATGTTCCCTTTTTGCAATCAGTGATTCAGATGAAATAGAAATCTTCCGAAAAGAAATTAGTTATTTATAACTAAACTATAAATTAACCCAGATAAAGTTCATGCTATTTAGAAATAGTCATTATCAAACATTCAAAAAGAAATAAAAAGCTTTTTAGGACTTATTATACAGGGTTCCCCATAAACTCTTTTTGGAACTAACTACATATTTGGAACATTTGTTTTCTAAATTTTCATGTACTTTCACAGCGAAAAAATCACCACTACCTATCAACAATGCTGGAAACTAATATGTTTAATATTTACTTTACAGTTTTTGCCAGATAATCCAAATACGCCCTATTGGAAAGCAGATCTATGTTCCAATGACGAAATACCGGACATCGATTTGCTCACCTCCGAATTTAAAATTATTTGGTCGCCGCCAGAGGACAATGCTACAAGAATTGCCTACAAGTCCTTTGTTGTAACAGCTATCGGATCAGGTTAATATTAAATTATTCATGTACATATATACATATGGGTATGAATATATATATGTAGCATGGCAGAAAATGGCAATAAACACAATTAAATTGAAAAATCAGTGTGATCTTTGGTTAATTAAAATAATTCAATCATAACTTGAATCAATCCAAATATTATACCTATATACCAATGGCCGAAAAAAACGATCAGAACGCGTTCTGGCAATCTTCAAAAGAGCAAAACACGAAAATTTGCGTTTTAGTTGTTTTAAAACAACTAGAATGCGTTTTGGCCTTTTGATATTTGACAGAACGCATTTAGATTAAATTTAATTAGCCAAAATCCGAAATTAAGCATTATTTCAGATATTGGCTTTTATTTAAAATGAGAATGAGTTCTAGACTAATAGAGTTATCAGCAAGAACACATAATTCAACGAAATTAATTTATTTTTCCAAAAAACAATAAAGAGAGTTAATGGAAATTAAAACTGAACAATATCTCTTGAACCTTATATAATATTATTTTAAAGATAAATTCCTGCTCCACCACTATGTTTACTTATTTTTGCATGTATTGTTGTTGTGACATTTGCTGTTGCAGATCACTTGCTTGGACCGACACATGCATCTTTTATTTTCTGGGAAAATAAATTAATTAATTTCATTTGAATGATGTGTTCTTGCTGGCAACTTCAATAGCCTAGAACTCATTCTCATTTTAAATAAAAGCCAATATCTGAAATAATGCTTAATTTCGGATTTTGGCTAATTAAATTTAATCTAAATGCGTTCTGTCAAATATCAAAAGGCTAAAACGCGTTCTGGTTGTTTTAAAACAACCAAAATGCAAATTTTTGTGTTTTGCTCTTTTGAAGATTGCCAGAACGCGATCTGGTTGTATTTTTCAGCCATTGGCCGAATTCGGTTTTTGCTCCTAACATACATATGTATACAAAATTGAAACAACTTTTTTTCGAAATTTTTTTAAGTTAGAAAAATTATACTTTTTGGAGAGCATAGCCATATACATACATATATACTAATCCAAAAAATTAAAGGAACAAAAATTTCTTGACAATTTTTAAGTGTTTTTTGAAGAGCTGCATCTCTGTCAAAAATGATTTTATTGAGATAAAAAAATCTTATTTCCATAACACCCTGTATTTATTCAGTACCATATACAGGGTGTTATGGAAATCGCTTTTGTAAATTTAATCAACGATTAAGGACGTCATTTCCAAGAAAAAAATTCTTTAGAATATGTATCGAAAACTTAATAGTTTTTTCAAAAAAAACTTAATTGTTTAATATTTGCTTATTTGTAGTTTTTTTTCTTAAAAACTAATCGATAAATTTAAAATCTAATTACACCCTTATATGCAGTTTTGAAAGAAATTCAATTTGAGGGGCCCCTTGATCCATGGTTCCATTAAAAAAAAATGGCCCTTTAGCCTCACGGCTAAATGGTTAATATTTATGGTGAAACAAGATGGTCAAAAGATAGTATTTTTTGTGTTATTTAAGACCTATATTGGAATTTTGAAAAAAATCATCCATTAAAAAGTTACCAGGGGGGGGGACATTTATGAAAAGCACTGTATGTATGCATGAGAGTTATTTAGAAAAATTATGTATAAATGAGATTAATTTAATTATGACCTTATACTACATATATGATAAAATAATAACCATTTTACTTCTTTTAGGCCCGTTCTGCAAAGATCCATTTCAACATACTTGCATGCGGATTGGTCGACTGCCTATGCTTTGCATTTCGGAAGAGCTGCTATGCGATGGGATTGAAAATTGTCCGAAAAGTTCAACAAATAGTGACGAAGATCCGAAACTCTGTAAGACCGTACGAAATGCATGGGAAAATTTTGTCGTTGAATTAGTTAAAAAGTATCGCCCCAAAGATGGTATGAAATACGGATTAAAATTGAATTCTAGCATGCCTAATGAATGGTACGAATGGCAATTCGTGAAAAAGAATGGTAAGAATTTTTCCGGTAGAATTTCAAGATAACAAACTATGTTTTTTCATCAGGAACAAAATATCCAACTCAAGTTTTAAATGAAACGCATAGCCCAGTCGAATCAATTTCCGCAATGTTAAATAAATATGGCCCTTGGGGCTATTTGATGATGGGCCTCTTAATTTGCGGCACCGTTTTATTTTTCTGCGGCCTGTGGGAATGCTGTTGTAAAAAAGCTAAGACTGAAGTCGCCCCACTACCATCTGTAGTACCAGAAGCCGCTACTACTGCTTCCACTCCGCGAACTTTTTTCATTATGGGCTGCAATGAACAAGAAGAAAATGCAAACGTTACGCCGTATCGACCGCCCGAATATGACGACCTGGACTTACCACCCTCGTATACTACGTTATTTCCGGGTGGGGAAACTGAAGGACGCTTTATGCCATTCCCAGAGGAGGAAGAAGAGCCCATTACTGCTTCGGGCAGTGGTCTAAGTGAAAAAGATAATGATGAATGCATTGAAAACGATAAAGTCAATAATGATAATTCAAATGATAGTAGTGGTGATGATCATGACGATATGTCGTCCAATACTAGTCAACAAGGGGACTTAAATGTAGAGTAGGGTCAATATCAACAAATTCACTTATTATACTTAATCTAAACGTTATGTGATATTAAAGTTACGACTGAAATTGAGAAACACATGTGTTATAATATTTAAGATGCTAATTATAGTTCATTTTCGTTTGTTTTGAATGTTGCCTAATATGCACTGGAATCAATTGACATTAGTCGTGGCTCAATCACCACCTAGATATGCCCCAACTGACAACATTCACCACAAAATTTATTAACTATATACTATAGTCTAATCGTTACGCAGCTACTAAGTGTATACCATATTTCTATTACACATAATATTGTTTTAGACTAAATTTTCTTATCATTCAAAAGTAATTAAAAATTAATTCATATTAAATTTCAGTGTTCTAGTGACACTAAACTAGAGATAAGAAATGAGAAACAGACAACTTCTAGTTCCACATGTATTTTGACTATGAAATTTAACAAAACTTGTACAGTAGATCCTCAATGATGTGAACAAAATAAAAGTGCCCTTGTTCACGTTTTTGAAATGTGGTCAATAGCGAGATGTACCGGAAATCAGAGTAATTTAAATAATATTAGCATAATAATTTTTTTATGTAAATTTTAATGTCATAAACCAAAATATTTGCTTATTACAAATGTACATATTATTGTTAGGCACTTAATTTGTTGAAAAAAAAATCTGAATTTTTTTTTGTTTCTTATGAGATTTAATTTCTTCAATTATTATTTTATCCCGAAACTTTTTCAGCACTACAAGATTGTTAAAGTCAGTGGCATTTTCACCAGCTTTTTGAATTTAGTATTAAAAATACTTAATACATTATTTAACGATACTATTTCATGGACTGGTTTCTGAGCTGTTGCTTCTTCCTGACTGTTGTCGTCCTGTAGCGTCGTAGTCCCTGTCATTACTTTCAGTGTCTTTTCATTGGTTCTCGATATAAATAACCCATATTAACAACCTGAGCAAGGTTTTCAAATGTTCTAATTAAAAAAACAACTGACTGCTCTTGTTACTAAAAAAATTCCTCCGCTGTTATTACTACATATAAAAAATGCAACTGCCTCTGCTTCTGTTCGAACAAAAAAAGTAATTACTTCTGCTCTTGTTTTTATAAAAAAGCAAGTGCCTCTGTTGCTTTTCCGATTGATAGATGGCGTCAATAGTAGATACGATATGGTTTTTTAAGGGCTATGAAAAGCCACCTTGTACAGAGTGATCATTAAGTATTAGGAACCACGTGACTACAGAGCTAGGCAACACACATTACAGTAATTGGTAACCCTGTTCAAATTGTCATTTCTTTTCTAATCAGTAGCGTCACTTGCTTTTAATTTAGAAAATTCAGGTTATTATTGTTCCCTATCTTTTCATTGTTAAAGGATTGAAGAAATGATTCAAAAACAGCTCTAATAAGAACTTTTTTTTATGTAACACAACAGAAAAACACTACTGAAACACAGAACGTGAAGTCGTAAAATTAACACAGAACGCCACTGTACTGCAAGTTGTTTTTTGTTTTGCGTTGCCAATAGTAAATAATAAAATTACCCTAAAAATATAACTAGGCTGGTCACGTGATTCCTAATACTTAATGATCACTCTGTATTAGTTCGGTATATGAATTTACTACACAGCTCGAAACTTTAATTAATTTTAATTTATTCACTTATACAACTAAGGACTAAAAAAAAAGACAAAAAGAACAGAACATCAAAACGAACAACCAATTAAGAGAGTATTGAAAAGCGCGGCAACCCCATTAACAGTTCTCCCCCGTTGCCAGTCTTACTCAACTAAGGTTTTTGAACATTTGAACAACCGACAACATCGCGAGGACTGTCAATGGCGAATGCGCCCACAACGATATAAAGTCCCTAGATTGCTAAAGTACCGCGGTTTGGACGCCATCTTGCCTTCAAAAATAGGCGGGGAATTTAAAATTTGATTACAACATAAATTCTTTTTCTTTTCACCTTCTAAACTGATTTAAATAATAAAAAAATAAAAATAAAAACCCCACAAATAGCAGACCTATCCGATAAATCAGTTCGTTTTATAAAATTGGACTAAATTTCTTTTCTTTTTTTATCACGCGGTACCCTAAAAAGACGGAAACCTTTTTCCAATCTATTCTTACAAGATCTTATAATGCAAGAAGACATTTTTGTAATTAAAAAATGTAATAAACAATAAGAATAAATGACCTAACCATAAATTAGTGGTGGAAATTAACAGAATTAGACGCCAATTGACGCAAATTAGCTGTCTCTCTCTTACTCATTGGCTTCATGAACCGCGGTATTTTAGTAATCTAGGGATTTTAATACGATATAGCTCTAGGCTATTAAGTATAATTTTGAGAGAGAGAAAATTTGCTGTTTTGGAAAACAACAAAATTTATTTTTATAGTTTATTAACAAGAAGGAAAAATAAAATACTTGAAAAAGATGGACTCTCCTTTCAATCATTCAAAAAAGTGCCTCGTAACGTTTCTTCTTTTTTAAACTGTCCCAATTCGGGCCCGCCTAAATTTCCTCACAAACCAGGTAGTGGCTACGTGACCGCCACAACGATTTGGAATTAACATTCGTTATATTAACAATCTGAGCAAAATATACCTATCCGTCAAATTTTATATTTTGCGGCTTAATATCTGATTCTTTGTTGGAAATTTCTTTTTAATTATTGTGTGATCTAAAATTCATATCGTACTGGTAATTCCCATCGGAAGCAAATAATTTATACCTGAACTATATGTCACATTCGATTTAAAATACCTGCCAGAGTTAAATCAATATACGAGGTCTGGAAATAAAGTCATGAGACTGTTAGCGTAGCACCCGATCCGATAATACTTTTGTCTTGCCGTTTTTGGATTATGAAGTTGGACATATAATGTGCTGTCAGTGGAAGTTTTAACACTCTACCATCATTTGTTGCATATGGGCATTAAAGCGACACATGAAATGTCTACTAACAGTAACAGGATAATGTTCAATTAACCGCTGTGTTGCTACCATATCTAAGTCATCTGGATTGTCCATTGGTCGTCCATCGGCAATAAGGAGACCTTTTCTCATATCTAGCCAGTTGATGTCATTACAACTGAATGTTAAAAAGTAAGTCGGTGGCCCTAGACCTCGAATTTGTGCTAAAATCTCGTTTAATGCCGTACGCCAATATGCCGCTGAACCTCTCAGATTTTTAAGATAAAGATGAACATCTTCGACTTTACCATCTTGACCTTCAACTTTTTTACAGCTAGCGGATATTGTTGCTTTAACCCTATAATATTCAAGCATTGATAGAGCGTAAAATAAATAATCATTTCTTTGAAATCTAGTATCGTTTCCTATAATTCTATATTGGAAATAATCAAGAGGTGAAAATTTGATATTTCTTGGTTGGTTTAATCCATTCACTCCATAAGGCAGCAGGAAGAACCATGCGAATTCTTCTGCTTTCTGTTCATGAGCAACATTCACAATGTTATCTGTTGTTTTCCTAGTAATTTTATTTATATTATTTGATACATCTAACACTTATTCTTCTGTAGGTTGTGTGCTGTCGATTGGAGCCATTACTGAAGTGTGTACAGGAATGGTCTCAGTAATTTGACATGTCACATTTACATGCTTTACAGATTAAGATAGAAATGGCGGTAATATTGGTAACCTTTGATGTTTCTGTGTAGATTGTTTATGATTAGTTTCTATTTCGCGTGATATTGAATTGATTAACGATGTCGAATTATGCTGTGACATATTGTCACGATAAGGACACCAGTCCTTTGAGGACATCCACCCATAACCTTAAACCGCCTTCATCTGTCCTAACTCGGATAACAACAATCGTGCAAGTAAACCAAAATAAGCGACCGACCGACCAGAATAAAAGGAGCGGCAACCCCAATCCAAGCAAGCAGTCTTGGGGTACGATCCCCAATAGCGAGTATAGTTTCGATAGAGGTGAAAACCCTTCCCCGCGACGTAAGAGTAATAGGCGACGTTGCTACGTCACTCTAATTACTTGACCAGCTGTGGTCCGAACGACCAACATTGTTATTGTTATTTAACGTTTGCATACACAGTGTTATTTGTTGTGCTTGTCAATCTTATTGTTTATAATAATAAACATCATAGTATTTTATAATAACCAACCTGGTGTTCAATTAATACGCAAAGATCCCGGCAGTCACTAAGTTAAGAAGTGACAGTCACGACCCTATAGCGTGACAATATTATTAGTTATATAAACATCTATGTAATTGAAGATGTATTGTACGTTACCTGAACCAGTGGCATGTTTGCAAACTTGAACAAAATCATCTAGAGAATCACATTCGAGAACACATGCTCTGCCGTAGTTATTAGAAGCGCTTGCACCTTTAGGGCCACATGCGTGGGAGTCGGTGAAATAGTATTTATTATTGTAATTCATGACTCCTAGAGATTTAGAGGTGGCAATTAGAACACCGGCTTTGTGATTTGCAAACATTGTAGTAAGAGCCTCTTTTAATGTCATTCCTAAATTTTCATTATTCACTGAATCCCGCAAACATCCAATTAAATTTGTTTTATCATCATATTCTATTCTAAAAGAGTAAGTATACATCATGAAATTATTCCTAATCACACCAAAGTGGCGTATTTCTAGATAGCCTGTGTCATCAATACGAGGTACAAGTGGATTATCTATTGATAGCTCTCTTATTTTTGCATATATCACGTCACCTTCGAGCATATTTACGTTAAGTATGTTGTTAGTCCACAAATGTGGTGATAATATTGCTGCTCTTGTAACGTTCGCCAACACCATAGCACAAAATTGACTACCTGCATAGTTTGCATTGAAAATTTGATTGTTGGTTTGATGTCAAGAAGTTCGTAGAATACGCGTTGAATTAGTAATTATCATATAAGTTGTGTTGGTTACGTTTCCCTTAGCTGTTACAGTAGCAGGTACTACTAATGGTTGATCATTATTCTGGGCATTATCATTAATAATTTGATTTACTTGAAGAAGATCTTGTTGTAATATTTGTGCATCGTTATCTATTATTACGTCATGATATAAAGAATTGTTATTTATGAGCCACCTAAGTGCTCCGTATACACATGGACGTGATATAGTATACTCCCGCGATATATTTAAATTGTCTAGATATTCTGTAATGACAACCATACCTATGCTGTCAGTAGATCTAAGTAAAATATTAGGTAACTTTTCAGTAAATTCAAATATATCTTGTGCAAAAAGTACAGATTGTCCTCTAAAACCGTATTGTCCAAATAGTCCATCATATTTAACAATTTTTACAAATGGTATAATTCTTGATATTAAGCGTTGTTCGGGTTGTGTCAATTGTTTTATGATATCAGGTATTTCACCAGGATCTAAATTATTCCAGTAAGCTTTGGCTGGCCCTGAAGTTTTCTTGCTAGTAAGGTGTTTATTGCAACGATGATATAAAAATATAATTGCTTTGTTTGTTAATTCTGCAGGTAAGTATGAAGCACGACTTATATTTATTTTGTGATTCGTGACTTGATTTAGATAACACCTCTTAGTACAGATTTCGCACACCTGGTCACAGAATATATTTATGGTTTTGTTAAAAGTTTCTATTTGTGACTTTTCTGCTGTTCGTATTTGAGAGACATGCTCTCGAACAGCGCTTAAACGAACCTCTCGCTGTTCAGCAGTTTCTCCTGCTCTAACTTGAGACATATACTCTCGAACAGCTCTTAAACGAACCTCTCGCTGTTCAGCAGTTTCGCCTGTTCTAATTTGGGAGTTATGGTCTCGTAAAGACCTTAAACGAGTTTCTCGCTGTTCAATAGATTCGGCTTCTCGTATTTCAGAAATGCGTTGACGACTTTTTTCAATTCGCGCGTCATGTTCTTCTTGTGATTCCACCGCTCTACATCATTGCATGTATTCCTTAGCCTTGTCAAGCCGCAACTGTCCCTCTTCTAGACAGATTGCAAATCAATGCTAATGATGTCCATCTCACCAAATTACACAAGTCATAGTATAAAGCCTACCAAGCCGTAATATCCGTTATGCCAAACATTAAAACCTGCTATCATTATTGAATACATATACAATATATCTTGTCTGTGCTGTTGAGCGTTGAATGGTTCCACTGTTACTCAGAATCCAATCCTGGAGGCAATAACCATTTCATGGTAAATGACGTATGGGTCACCCGTACTGAATTTAGAATAATACCATTTTATTCGTATTCGCCTCAGCAAACCCTTTTATTTGATACCCATATCGTGGGGGTGCATAAAAAAATAATTAAGCCACCAGTAATTTGGGCGTCCGTCATATTGGATTTAGAATGACGGCACATAGGTAACCATGCATTGTCATCCAAACTAAATGTGTATGCAAAATTTCAGATCAATCGGTTGGGGATAACTGTTTTAAAATTCAGTTGCAAGATTTGATCTAAACAAACATACAAGCAAACAAACATTGCAAGTTAAATAAAAACTTTTAATTATATAGTATTTTCAAAGCACATTTTAAACAATCCATGTTTTGGTTACGGGACGCTTTAGGTAAACCTACAGTTTTGAGAAAAAAGAAAAAAAACA
>JABRWK010000370.1:32567-43089 GCA_013372445.1 Hypothenemus hampei | reverse complement strand
GTCATGAGTTATATAACTTATCAGAAAAACACATCAAAGAAACAAATGATATATTGATAATCACGATACCAGAGACAAAAACTTATGTTTCAAGAACATTTACAATCTTTAATGATCAGAAACTTGAAGTCGACTATATTAATCTTTACAGGTTGCTTCTAATTTCTTTACGTATTAATATAATACATAATTTCTTCATAGGACATATAATAATTTACGCAAAAATAAATCTGCTGGAGAAAACCATTTTTTCCTAAAATATAACAAAGGAAGATGTTATAATCAAATTGTTGGAATTAATACTTTTGGCCGCATTCCTTCATTAATTGCGGAATATTTAAATCTAAATGAACCAAGTCAATATACTGGCCACTGCTTTAGGCGTTCTTCAGCAACTTTGTTGGCCAATGGTGGAGCAGATATATTAAAAATTAAGAAACACGGAGGCTGGAAATCCTCCGCAGTTGCCGAAGGATACGTCGATGAGGCGATATCTAATAAAATGGATAGAGCCTCGAGAATCATGGGAACTACCAGTTCATCTACAAATAATGAAGAAATGGTCACACATGAAAATATTATAAATACCTGTCCAATACTTTCAAATGAGAATCAAGCAAATTCGGCCACTTCTGGTGTGACTATAAAAAATTGTTCAAATTTCACGATCAACGTAACAATTAACAACAATTCGAATAATTAATTACCTTTTAAATACTTCTTCACTTTTAATGCGTCTTTAAAATTTAAATCATAAGGTTTCTCACATAGTTTAGTTGTAAACAAATATATAACCTTGTTTCCCGTCGTCGGATTCTCATTATTTGACAAATCATCAATCAATTCTGACAACTGGCAGAAGATGGCATAAAACTTAAGCTAAATATATTTTTCTACAGGCGGTTATAAAACGTCATTTTGCACATCGCAAACGATGTCAAAAATGCTTCATTAGTCGTATCCACCTATAAAAACCGTTACTAAGGCTTTACCGTGCGCAAAGTAAAACACCGTGCGATAAAATGCTTTATGCACGTTTTCAGAGCCACTTTGATACTATTGTTTTGATGTCTGTCAATGTCAAAATAACTATTGGAAAAATTAACTCCGTAAAATAATAATTTTCATAATTTAGTGATAAAAGTGATAAGATATAGCCATAAAAAGTAAAAAATTAAAGAATTTAATATGAGAAAAAAAATATATTTTTTAACCGGTTCAATTTGCCTCTTAAGACAAAATTCGATATATAAAGAGTACACCTTAGTCATATTTAGTATACCATCTAAATATTCTATTTTGATGTCCATCCGACAATAATGACATTCCACTCTGGAAAGTTGATTAATATGTAACCGAACATAGTCTTTACTAGTATCGCTGATAATTTTTTTGGGATAACAACCGAGATAACTTTGGAATGCCTGCAACATCATCTTTATTTTTTCTCATAAAAATAGTTTATTCTTTGTTGACTTATGTCCAATGTAGATAAAAAAATGTTTTACAAACGCGAAGCTTTTCATTTTCAACGTGAAAATAATATTTAAGCGAATATTTTCTACGCGATTTTTCTATAACAGCTTGTTTCCTTGCTTTGTCTATCCTTTCTGTATTTTTTGCATAAAAATGCAATTTAGAATTAATTGATAATTCCCAAAAGCCTTTAAATATTTTTTCCCTATCTTGCGAACTTATTTTTTTATTACATTTATATAATACAGCTCGTTTCACAGTATTTTAGGTTCTTTATATTTCTTCCTTTTCGAATGTTACCTTCAACATCCTCATATTCTTTACCCCTTTGACATAATTTTTGATTTATATTCATTTTCCAAGTGTCAGGTTATCTTTTCCGTTTTCTGGTAAATTTTTTATCTTCAACTTTACGAGAAATTATCATTTTTGAAGTTGATCTAAGACAAAAGTTTTATCTCTATACAGGGTGTCCGGGAATAATGTTTAAGTATTTTAGGGGGTGATTCTACATGGAAAAATAATGGTAGTTTGCTATATAAACTATGTTCCAAAAATATTTTTTTTGTATAAGAATAACTCTGGTTTTACTGTGAAAAACGTTACTTACAACGACTTTAATAAGGTATACCTTTTTTAAGTAGGAAAGATAGGGAAAAAAAATTGTAGTGGTTTAAAGGGGTTCTAATTGTCGCATGTAGCGCCCTCTAGAAGATGCACCGAATTCATTGATAAATTTGAATTTCTCATTCTGAGGAACCCCAGTATACGAAATTTCGTGAAATTAACTTGAAGCAATCGAAAGTTATTAAAGAAAACTTGATTTATTTTTCCGACTTTGACACCCTGTATTTCGTAACGCAGCATTTTTTTAATAATATTTATATAGCAGACTGCCATTATTTTTCCGTGTAGAATCCCCTAAAATATTGAAACGTTATACCCGGACACCCTGTATTGTGCAAACTGTTAGCATCACATTTATTATTGTATTTTTTTTAAATAAAAAACAATTCTTCACAATTGATATTATAATATGATTTAGTCTACTTACGGCTTATTGTTAATGTTCATTTTTAATTAAACCAACTAAAAAACAACAAATAAGTAAATAAATCGGTCGTAGCTTGTCAAATTTTGACACAACCGATTTTTTCCCTGTACCCTGCAATTTGATTGGTCGATCTATTGGAACATTATAAGACTAAAGAGTTCATAAATTTTGTACATAGAACATTTTAATATTGTCTGTAACTTCGTTTATAGGCAAGTTTTAATACTAATTTCCATTCTAATATAATAATAATTGCACATATTATAGGTTGACATTAAAATCTTAATTTTCACCAAAAATGCTAATAGAACAATGTAATATTCGACCCACGATTTGTCTAACGACATATTCATTTATTTCTCCACTTTATTACATATTATCACAACTATTGTCATGATCTGGAAATTCACTTAACGATGAAAACCCAAAAAATGTTGATCAACTTTATTTACCCATTGTTGTGTGCGTAGTCCATTGTAAACCATGGCATCCAATCTATCATAATAATTTATTATAATAATAAAAGTTTCTGGGAGCTTTGTAGCTAGTAACCTAATTTTAAACTTTAAAATTGAATAGAAGTTTTCTGTGTTTGTTGCCTTTAGTTGTTTTAGTTTGAAACTTTTATGTTCCACTTATAAACAGTAATTCAATAGGAGATGATATTTTAAATGTTAAATAAAACCTGTTGGTTTTTGAAAAACTGTTGATATTTTTATTTTGATGTAATGCAAAGATATTGAAATTAAACATAAAAAACGATATCTAATAAATAACTGGCACGAGCAGCCTGGCAGAATTACACCCTTTGGATAACATTTTCTATTGCTATTCTGCATAAGTTCTGTGGAGCCTCATTAATAACACGGCGAATCTCGTCGTTTAATTCTGGAATTGTTCTGTGGTTATTAACATACGCTTTTTGCTTCACATAGTCCCAAAGAAAAAATTCATGGGCGTAACACGACGTCATCACATGACCCTTGGTGGCCAATTTTGATACGATATATAATGCGGTTTGGGCATTTTCCTTCGCAATAACTGTAGGATTTCTGCTACTGATGTGTCCTTATTACAGAATAAATCTAAAAAATAGAATGTCTTAAATTTACAATGACAGTTACCGATGTAAAATAAACTTAATTGATCGAAATAAAAAATTATTCAAACTATAGTTGTCATAATATCAATTATTTATATTTGGCTATTCTCGATTAATATTCAGAAAGCGTAATCTTGACTATAATTAATAGAATTGTCTAGAATGGATGAGGATCATACCGCAATGCAGAATAATACTATAATAATAATACAAGGGAACAAAGGTCAGACAACAAGTATACTCGTGACATGTATTAATAGTGCCAAGCAGTCTTCTTAAATTCTTAAGCATTAAAGTGTTCAGACAGGTCTGCTTTCCATGATATTCAACATTTTCCAAAAATCGAACTTCATGATCTAATAATGACATTTTTAAAAGTAAATGCGCAATTTCCATCCATATAATTTAAATCTTACAATTAGTAACATTCACTTTTGTTATTGACATTTAGTGATTAAATATGTATATTCGGAATGTGCATCATCAAAAAAGACTTACGAATTAAATCAAAATATATGGGCGTAATAAAATAACATAACCTCAACAAATAACAAGCATGACTAAAGTTACACTCATTGTCAGGTACGAATATAAGTAATCTTATACTTAAACAGTTTTCCATTAATTCGGTGCTTTATGCGGTAGGTACTTAAAAAAACAATTTTGTTATAAGTTTTATTTTATATTAATTGAGTATCTAAGGCTTATTTTTAATTATAATTTATTAACTTATATTTCTACGGTCGTAAGTAGGAAGGCTATGATAGCAGATGCTAGATCTCCAAAATAACTTATTCCTAGCGCATGTTTAATATTTTGCTTAAATTTGAAGTCATTGGATTTGTGGAGGTCTGGAATGGCACTAATTCAGGGCTTCTTTAATAAATTTCCTTTATTTTATATAATTTTATTAAGCTCTAAAGCTTTTGCTTCTTTTACATGTTCATAATTATCCAACTATTATCTTATTTCTATAACAACTACTTACTTTTGTTATTACAATAATATTATCAGTCTATAAAATAATTAAGGTATGTGAAACATACTACAGATTAAATAAAAATAAAAATTAATATTAATTATATTATTATATTAAAAGAACACTAGTGAACAAATTTTTGTTATAACACAAAGCTGAGTAGCATGTTCTAGTAAAATCAACCTCTCTAAAGCGGAACTGACCACCATAAAGTCATAACACGTAAAGATTTTTTGTTCCATTAAACCAAATACATGTTCAATGGAACTTTTCAATTTTCGTTTTTCCTTTTTATATCGAAAGATGCGGAAAATGAACGTTTTAAAGTGATACATTACTAAGGGACTTTTTTTACGAGGAATCCAAACATGCTATCAAAAAATTCTAAGCACTCAAGATGTTAAAATTACAGTAGGCAACATTATTATTCCTTATAACAGCCATTTTGGATTTTTACGTTTTTGAATAAACTCTTTTTACTGTGTATGATGATGTATCATATGATATGGTTCAACCTCCCATATTTTTGTCAAAATGTAAAAATATAAAAATACCTAAATTTGTTCAATAATATATTATTGCCCTCCCAATTGTGCAAATGGGCAACAATTTAATCGAATTCGTATTTTTTCAAATAACTGAGATCACCATGTGCGAGCTCCAAAAACCCTGTATAGTGTATTATTTCGTAGAATTTCTATACTAAATTTATTATTAATTTTGATAATGAAGAGGACGATTATTGATTTGACGAATGGTTTTGTATTGATCTGTTTATTTCAATGTATTTACTACTTCTACTTTGTTTCTAACTTCCATTACATGTTTCCATTGTCCTGATGTCTTGATAGAATCTTTCTCCTTGCTTGTTACTGATTTCACCCAAATTCGCAGGAAAACAATTTATTGTTCATAGCTTTCACCCTTTTTAGTGCCTAAAAATTCCCTCACTATACTTATAAAAGAGTTCTAAGCCATGAGTTCCTGCCTGCTGAACTTCCCTATAAAATGCGTATAGTCCAACAATTTTTGAATATGAGGACCAAATAATTTTTTTTTTTAAATTTGGCGTTACTTAACTGGGGAAATCGCCTTTTCATTGTCACTGAATGAAAAATTGGTACAGATGGTTTTAAATTTCCATTATATAGTAGTACAGCTTTTAAACTGCATTTCGATTAGTCTATGAATAAGCGCCACTCATAATGCTCGATACTGAGTTGTACTAAGTTCTAATTGTTGTTTTGATAGTCTTAAATCCTACACTAAATCATGTAGTTCATTTTAAACAATCAAATAAAAAAAACACCAGAACTGGAGTTTGCAATAAATATAATGTCTTCAAATAACTGAAAAACTTATGTTGGAGTTCGAAAAACGGTCATCCCGTATATGTTACAAAAAAGTATTTTTGATCTCTGAATGTTCCTTTAATGCCAACTTAATATAATAAAATTATTTCTAAAATAACCTTTACCCACACGGTTTCTTTGAGCATATATTTTATTTAGTATATCAGGAAAACTTTGTGCTACGACTTTTGTCACTCGCGTTTTAAGGGAGATTTACTTTACAAGAACATGCTATTAAGTTTTGGGTTACAAAAAAAGTTGTCAACTAGTGTAATTAATAATTATCGATTAATTTTATTATAATAAAGTTAAGTAAATTAAATTAACTGATGTAATAGTTTATAAATGACCATCATTCTGCTTTTCCATTTCTAAATACTCACACAAATTACTGGGCCTTCAGAGTTTTATCTCGAATTTTTCTAAAAAAATTTGAGTATTTATATTAGTAAAATTCAAATTTACAATTAATATCTATACTGAAGTACCTACTTATCACGCTAAAATACAATTTAATAATTATGAGTTTTTATAAGAACTGATATAATATTCAAAACTCTGGAAATTTAAAAATATTTTCAAAAAATATGCAAAGCACGTACTTTAGTAATGAAAAAAGATATCTTCATAAATAACTTTACAACTAAGATAATATTTTATTTGTATTTTATTTTTTTTATTTTCATCTATAGATTATATATTTTACAGTAATGAAATTCATCAAAAAAATGTTTAAAACATAAATTCTTCTTACACCAACCACATCTCACTACCGCAATCTGGTCACATAAATCACATTTTGTAGAAACTGTATGAAAGCTGTATTCTACAGGGTTTTCGAATTCAGGAGGCCTTTCTTCGATATATCCACTTTTATGCCATGAATATTTAAAAAGATTGCTGAATCTTGGCGATGATAATTGATTGTATACCAGTGATTGCAATTTCATTAAATTGTTTCTTTCGTGCAAATTTATGTCATAGTCATATAATAATACTGCATCCGAAAACTTTCTAACAAAATTTTTCCACACACGAAATGCAAATACATCCAGTGGCTGTATAATTCCTGTTGTACCAGCAGGTATGGTAAGTACTATAATATCCTTATCATTAATATCTATACCTTGCAAAACAGCAGGACAGTTTTATTAAATATTATAAGGGAGAACCCCTTGATCAAAATAAATGATATAGAAGAAAAATTCTATATCTTAACGAAGGATTTGCTCCATAGTTTTCAAAATATGGGATTAGGTACAATTGAATATGTGTTGCTCCGTACACCATACGTTTACAAAGTTAGTAAGGATAATTGTTTGAAATATTTAATTTTTAACTTATCTATACGTTCCTGCAGGATGAACACGGTCAATATTACATATGTGCTAGATGGTCCTCAAGTAGTAATACTTGCAGGCTGCCATGACGGGCAAAGTTGATTTGTTAATATTAAACATATTTTTGATAATACCGATCATTAGTAATCATTAAATATAAATTTTTTTATTATATGAAGTTTTCTTCTATGGCCAGTGGTTCTAAAGTTATAATCGGTCGAGGGTTGCGCGCGCAGCCCTGTTTAAAAAGTTATAACTTTTTTTAGAAACATGATATCGAGTTGTGGTTGGCACCATCGATTTCAGCAATGTTTTCTCTATAAAATAGTGAAAAACTATTAAAAAAAACTCAAGATGTGTAAAAACGGGGCCACAAAAAAATGAAATTTTCGAAAATAAAAAAACAAAAAGAGATATTTTTTCCGGACCTTGATAAGTCGATGGGGAGTTGAAAAACGAACATTTTGCTTTTTTTCATTGTTCTAACTCATCTGGATCAAAACTTCTCGCCAAAAAATTAAAAAAAGGCGAAATTTTGGGGGTGGCTTTCCCTCCTTAAACCTTGATATCAGCACATAAAATTTTGCCAATGTTGTTAGATAGGTCTAAAGTACTTGTGTGCAAAATTTTATCAAAATCCGAGGGGGCACCTCGAGAGGTTCCCTTGTAAGTCAGAGGAATCTGTTAGGAATTTGAGTGAGTATAACATCATTTAGAAACGCTTATTTAGATTGTAAATGTAGAAAGCGATACGATCCGTTTGCAGTTTTTTTTAAATCGAAAAATCTATATGCGTTTTTCACAATATTACTAACCTTGTGAACAAGTTTGGCATTACACATGTTGCATCTGAATTGGGACTGGTTATTGGTTCGTCAAAATATAATTTGAAGGCTCTTGCATAATGGTAACTAAAAGTCATCAACGCCAGTGATTCATTCTGTTGTAATGAAGAAACTTACCATAACATGGAAGGAGGTTTAATATTAAGAAATTGTAAAAATGGCAACTGGACAATTTGTGGAGAGTTTAGAGTGATTCTGATATTTCTTGGATTACACAATATATATAATATATTATTGTTTTTGGTGCTTTTACCTTCTCTGTGTATTAAGTTGGGATTAAGAAGCAATTTTGCTAGAGATATGGATAAAGGAAGTGAATCCCAATATTTAAGGATCTTTTTTTTTCAAGTTAGCCATGCTAAGCTGAAAAAAAGAATTTTTATGAGACTTCATCATATAAAAAAAATGGTTAAAGACAATTTTTTTCCCTGAAAACCTAAAAATTACCAAAACCTGGAACTGTTTCGTTGCGATCGTTAAGGCCTTTCTTGATAAAAAGAAAGCAGAAAATAATGAATTGTTGAAACATAAACTGCATAGGTCCTACCTACACTTATTGTTAGTATGTAAAATACCATTAACATTAATTTTCTACATATTCATTTACACTTTCTACCTAATAACCTTGGTGCAGTGAGTGATAAATAAGGAGAAAGATTTTGCCAAGATATCAAAGTAATAGGAATCAGATACCAGAGATGATAAGATCGAGCCATGATGGGTGATTTTTGTTGGTTCTCAAAGAAATATGATTTAACACCACATAAAAGACAAAAGCAAACTCACAAAAACTGGTTGCACAGACGTTTGGCTAAATTAACCCACAGTTAAACTATACGTCAAGCTTTGTTTAATTTGAAACTGAAATAGGGAAAAATATAATTTTAACTGTGCTTAATTTAATGAAAATGTTAGTGTAATCAGACCAGTTTTGTAATAAGTCAAACTAATCTATAGTTTTTAAGTTATAATTATTATTACTTAAAATACGATATATAATTATACATGAATTGGAGTTTTATATTAAAAAAAAATTATAAAACATTAGAGGAATGCAGCTGAAAACACTATTTCTCGAGGCTGCCCGTGAACCCTACTCTAATTTTAATTTCCAATTATCAAAACTTTTAATTAAGAGAAGTCCAATAAAAGCCAAGAAAATTTAAAATTAATATTAGGATAACATTCACGTGTGATTTGGAGAACGTATTGATTGCCTAAGCACCTTAAAGCTAAATCAGTGTGATAAGACTTGCCACAAAAAAAACTACTATTAGCTTAATGTAAATTTGTTAACAGCTAATAAAAACTAGAAACTTGTTCCAGTGTATAATCAAAATGCGTCTGTATTGGTGTGTACATTAGCGCGGCGTTGGCTACTTTCCACATATAACTAAATCTTTTTTTTTTGAAAGATACATTGCTAGCGTAAAATAGAAGTAATTTATTTAAAGACAAGAAACATTTTTACCGGAAAATCAGAAAATATAAAGAAAATTGTGTAAAAAAATGTAGGAGTTGATAATATATACTACTTAAAATAAGAAAAGAAGTTCCCATAAACATATGTCCTATAATGCCTTTTAAGGGAGGTACAGTCCTTTGAAATTGGATAAAAATATTAATTTTTATTGTTTTCGAGACATACCGAAGTAAGAATGATAATAGAAAAAATTACATACATAGATCGATACTCTGCCCATCGATACTCTGCCCTAACTGCTGCGAATTTCGGGATCGTTCTTCTCGGGCTCAAAGAGGACTTAATGAGCTACGTGTTAAGGTATTTCAATTTCAAAAAGAGTCTTTTACAACCCCCAAACTACGCCTCCGAAGTTACATAACTTCAGACCTCAATAACTTTCTTATTTCAAATGGAATACCCTAATTTTTTCGACGGCATCGTCTTCTCAGTTCAAAAATCTACAACTTTTGTTAACATTATCCCTAAATGCAGCCGTTCATAAGTTATTGAAAGTTGCTTTCCTGTTTTGGGTTAAAGAATAACAACCCTTACGGCCAACACAGTAAATCTGTCATGTTTACTGTACGTCACCGAGGAAACTACCGTCAGGGTTGTTATTCCTGAACCCAAAAAGCAACTTTAAGTAACTAATAAACGGCTGCATTTAGGGATAGGATAATGTTAACAAAAGTTGGAGATTTTTTAATTGAGAACATGATGCCGTCGAAAAAATTAGGGTATTCCATTTGAAATAAGAAATTTATTGAGGTTTGAAGTTATGCAAATTCGGAGGCATATTTTAGGGGTTGTAAAAGACTCTTTTTGAAATTGAAATACCTTAACACGTAGCCCATTAAGTCCTCTTTGAGCCCGAGAAGAACGATCCCGAAATTCGCAGCGGTTAGGGCA
>JABRWK010000369.1:42901-53388 GCA_013372445.1 Hypothenemus hampei | reverse complement strand
TAGTTTGGTTCTTCAGCTGAAAGCATGGCCAACTACGTTCACTTTTATACCCTCAAATTTCAAGAAGTGGTATTAGGGATTTTTTTAGAAAAAAAATAACGACGGATTCGTTTTCAAAGCCGCCTAAAACCCCATTTTACCGAATTTCATTGATCTAAAATACAGGGTATGCAAAAAAATATTTTTGGATTTTATTTTTTTTTCAATAATATTGCAAATAAATGTGAATTAATAATTTATAATTTTATTAAAATAATTTTTTTAGTTCTAATTTCATTATTTTAATTAAATTAATTAAAGTATTAATTCACATTTATTTGCAATATTATTGAAAAAAAAATAAAATCCAAAAATATTTTTTTGCATACCCTGTATTTTAGATCAATGAAATTCGGTAAAATGGGGTTTTAGGCGGCTTTGAAAACGAATGCGTCATTATTTTTTTTCTAAAAAAATCCCTAATACCACTTTTTGAAATTTGAGGGTATAAAAGTGAACGTAGTTGGTCATGCTTTCAGCTGAAGAACCAAACTAATTACGTTCTGAATGCGCATTTTGAACACCTATCATTCAAAAAAATTTATAAAAATCGGTTCATAAACAAAGATTTTACAAGGGTGGTAAGTCCTTATAGTGGACACACTGTATATTGAATTTGAAGATTATTGGACATTCATCATTATTGCAGTGGGCACTTCATATTTTACTATTACATTTTCGTCATAATATTGTAATTCTAAACGTGCTTTAAATGTCTTTAAATCACGAGCACCGATATATTTCATACCCCATTTTGTTTTAAATCTCAAAAACATTTCTTGAATTAAATCTAGCTCCACGTTTCCTGTTCATCCAGTATGATTACCATTAAATGATTATAAGTTTTGAGCCATTCCAAATGTTTTCGAGTATCTTTTTTGTTTTTCCAAAAAGTTCGAGATTAACAATAGCTGCTTTTTACCACAAAATCGATTATCTTCAGAGTGTTGACTCCTATAAGCTCTATAACACCAAATAAGGATGAAAAGCCACACTTTTTCCAAGCCACACTCTTTCTATTTCCAGAAACAACTTTCTGAAATAGCACATTGAAAGCTACACTTGTAGTATGAATATTTTTCACAGCAGTATAGTATAGGACAACACTTAAACTTTGACACGTATCTATGAAAGATCACAGAAAATGAATGCCTTCTTTACAAATTTCCTGTACACTGTCATATTATTTATGATGTTATTCTAACCGTATACAGGCTGTTACATATAAGGAAGCACTCTCCAGGTATAGAAAAATTCCGTATTACTAAGTTCTTCAAAATCTTGTTTTGAAATTTGAAAAATTCCGAATAGGTTTAAATTTATTTGAGAAAAATCAACCAACAAAAAATGAAAACCACTTTCAAATATTAACATTTCAATAGCGCTTTGAATGTAACATATGGTGTGATATTTTAGGAACCTGAATTATTAGACCCATATTTTGAAAAGAGAATCTTTCTAAATTCAGAAAGATGTAAAAAACAGATTTTACGAAATACATTGAAAATATTCTTGCTTTTTCTTCAGCAGTAATTAATGGTAGGTGGTTTCAACAAGATAGGTATATTATAATTCCAGAAATAATATTCAATATTTAAGTGGCCGCTTTCAAAATCATTTAATTTCCATTTTTGGTCCTCTAAACTAATTCCTAACATATCCCAACATTACACTGATGGATTTTTTATTGAGGGTATTCTTTAAAAATTAAATTCACTATAAGTCTTCAAAGTCTTCAATAAATTCATAAGTCCAAGTCTGAAGTTCGACTCGCAATAAGAAAGATAATTCTAGAAATTTTAAATAGTGGTTTAGAAGAAATTGTTGACCGATGTTACTTAAGTTTGGAAAAAGAGAGTAGAATATTTGAAAATGTACCTACTTCAATCCAAAGTCATTTATGGTATCGAATTAAAATAATAATTATGTTATAGGTTGGAATACAAGGAATACGGTTTTCGATCTAAAATGTTTAACAAATAATACATATGATATATACATAGATACTTCCATAGCTCGTATATTAATCAAGATAGGAATTTTGTTTTTGCGCAGGCTAATGCAGCACATAAGGGGGTATTTCTAGAAATTATTTTCTAATGTACAGGGTTCGTCATAAAAGTGTGGTAGTACCAAGTTATATTTTTTAAATGGAACCTCCCATTTTTTTTGCATTTTTGGATTTCTCGTTAAATTTTAAGTCCACTTTATGGAAACTGTCTTTTGTCTAAAATTTACCGTTTCCGAATTATTCCGGAAAATCCGAAAATTTTGACAGCTGCAGGCTTCCACGAAAATTGGTGTTGTACCCTAACTGCAGCGAATTTCAGAAGAGATTTTCGGAGTTCCAAGAGGACTTAATGAACTACGTTTTGACGTGTTTGAATTTCAAAAAAAATCATTTGTATCCCCCAAAAGTTGCCTGCAAAGTTGCAAAACTCCAAATTACAATAACTTGCTTATTTCAAATGGAATGCCCCAATTTTCTCGACGGCATTGTTTTCAGAATTCAAAAATAAAAACAAAAAGTTACAGATTTTTAATAATTATGACACACGACATAAAGCCGCAACCATATCCGAGTTCAACAACAACAGTTATTTTGCACATCATACCAATGATTTTAATTGTGAAAATGATAACTTACTAATGTTGAATGATTTAAAATAATTTTTAAGCATTGTCTCCCCTACAAACAAAAAATTGAAAAAATTGAAAGAAATAACTTTACCTGCTTATACCCTTGCAACTAATAAATCTTACAGAAGGGAAAACTGACTGATGTTGGTTTTGTTGCAAAATAAACTTTACAATAAATGAAAACGTGTTCTCAATGTAAAAGAGAACTTATGGGTGAAAATAGAATTGAGCCCGCTTATTTCCTAATACTAGCTAAAGCTTATTCAATAAATGTATTTTTGACACCCACAACAGCTTTTAATGCTTTTTTTGAAGAATGCATTCATGTTTTAACGCATTACTCCAAAGTATGAGTATGAGTATAATGTTACTAATTTTTTAAATGTATGTGTCTACAGGGTATCCCGCGATTCGAGGATCATAGACCAGGGCTGAATTCCATAGTGAATTTCAAGTTGAAAATGTCTAATAACTTAAGTCCGAAAATGCTTCGTTGCCAAAATACTGAGTGCTCAATTTCTTTTTTTTTCAATTTTTTCAAATACGCATGAAATCTGGGACACGCTATAGCCGGACAAAAAACAGGACATTTTCACCAGTAGGGTCCAGGCGGCTATCCCATGACATGTTTTTAATGAAAAAAATGATATATGAAACATATGAAAAATGACTTTTTCAATATGAACATTTTTTCCTAATATTCATACAATTGTTAATAAAAATACTCTTAGTATTTTGTCGCTCAAATAGTCCTTTTTGAAATAAAAAATAATTTGTAATTTCTCTACCTATCATAAAACTAGTTGAACATATAAAACATATGGACACTCTGTATTTTGGAAACGGAGCGTTTTCGGAGCTAGGACCTTTGACTTGAAATTTATTAAGGAAATCAGCCCTGGCCTATGGTCCTCGAGTCGGAGGACACCCTGTACATTAGTCCTTTATCTATGTGCGCAACGTTTCTCTTATAGTTCAAGACATCTCTGCAGAGTGCATTCTTATTCTGAATAGTCTATATGTTTGTAAATACCGAAATAAAAGAGTTCCAAAGATAATAATAAATTATTCTAATATCGTACCAATAAACTCTTGTACTTTTCGCCGATTGTTTACCCTTTCGAACTCTGATGCATTTCATTAAAACGAAATGTAACCTCTATTTCTATGAATTACATCTTAAAACCCTTGAATGAAAATGCATAAAAATCGTAATATTAAACTCACCGACATGCATCACAGACTCTTACTGGCGAATTCCAACCTCTCAAGGGAACGGGTTTTCTAAATTTTGAGCAATTATCGCAAATCCCTTTACCACAGTCCCTACAATGATGCAGAGGTAATACATTACTGAAAGCTTGTTTGCACAGGGTGCATTCGATACATTCGTCGTTCGGTGTCCAATAACTGGGCATTGCCGATTCCTAATAAAATAAATTTTTTCTATTATAACATTTTCAATTTTAGAATTTTTATTATACTTTAATGAAATTTTTTGGCACATCTAAAACTGATTTGACAGCCGAAATCGAGTTCACAAAAGTTTCACTGATGTATCGAGCCGTAACTTCTTTGGAAACTTCATTTTCATCCACTCCACTCATTAAGCTTGAGCCTCTGCCATTTAATTCCTGTAAGAAGAAAACGCTACTATTTAATTGGACTCTGTAAACATTTAACAAGGACTAGATAGGGAAAAAACTAAACAACAACGGGTTCTAATAATGCTAGTTCTATACATTGAATATAATGATTTTTTTAATAATGCAAATTATTCAGGGTCAGGAAATTATTATAACTAAACCGTAGCTTCAGTTAACCTATGCGTAGGTTTTTCGATCAACCAAGTTAACCTTTTAAGGACGGGTAATTTTCCTTTCAAATCGGTCCCATTTTTTTCGCGAAATTTTACTGTAAATGTAATGCAGGTCTTATGTGGAATCGCCAACCTGACTGCTGGTCGAAATATCGACCAGTCCCGTCTTTAAAAGGTTAATCAATAAAAACAACATAAGAGTCATTAATGACTTTTGAGTTCTTGTAAAAGATCGACGAATTTTCAAGAGTAAAAAAAAATTTCGATATAAGTGTAGCAGTAATACATGCATATTAAATATAAATATTTCAAATTGAGATATTTTTATTTAAAATTGAGTAGCAGATAGGTTCTTCATTCTTTGAAATCTAAATAATATGATAGCTATAACAGAAGTTTTGTAGTCTTATAAAACAAAGATCAGTTTTTGAATGCTCTAAGGATCTATGATAAACAATATGTTGATGACAGTTATTGTTAGCGTAAATTATCGTTTCAGCAAGTGCCCACTAAGTTCACGAAGCGCTTACAGATGTGTAATTTTAAGGTGTCATAAACTGTCAACTAAAGCCACTGAAAATTTTTGTAAAACTATAAATTTTTATAGAATCCTTTTTATAACTCAAATACACTGGCGAGCAAAAAATTAAGGTCATATCGAAATTTCGATTTTTGTAAGAATATTCTAATTTATGCTTATTTTTCCAATTTGCAAATCTATATTTCAAGCTAGATACAAAGTAGAATGTTGAATTTTAAAGCACATTTTCTAGTTTATATTTTTTAACTAATATGGCAACAAATTAACATTTCAAAAGAAATTCAATTTATTTCAACCAACATAGAATAAAAACAAACTCATCGCTAATAACGAGTATTCCCATCTCTTGCATTAATGACTGCTTAAGGTTGACGACGTCTACTTTCAATTGATTTAAAAATAACATTTTGATCAATATTATCCTGCTCTTGCAATAACAACTCTTTCAACTCCTGAGCAGTTCTGAGAGTAGGTGTATGTCTTTGAATACGTCGACCTAACTCATTCCAAATATGTTCGATGAAATTCATGTCACGACCAAGGGCTGGTCAACCAAACCGTTTAATACCATCCAGATATTCTCCAACAACTCTAGTTGCGTTTTCACATTTTCTTGGATAAATATGTTACGATCGTTCATTCCGTTTTTGACAGCCATAATATAATTTTGTAAAACCTCCATAAAGCACTTTGTATGTTGTTAGGAAGCAGTTTTGTATAAAGACCAACTCTATGGGATTGTGAAGAAATTGCTTGTCATTACAAACTCTAGCAAACCTTTCTTCAGATCTTCTCTATACTCTCGGTCGTATGTCTCAGAGGCATGGGACTCATCTGACAACCGTATCCTGCTCTAATCATCATTTGATGCCACGTAATTTGGGAAAAAACTCAATGTAACTCAATGCTAGCGCAACAATAGTGGACCAATCATCGTCCTTCTACAGGACATTCCAGCAACTCAAACTTTTCTTCTAATCCTTCATTTACTAACATTTATATCTCTAATTTCTTGGAGTTGATTTCGTAGGATAATCACAAAAGCATCGAAAAAAAACTGCATACTATCTCTCTGGGATTTCACAAAGCCAGTTTCTTCACAGCGTTGATAGACCTATTGTACAGTACAAAGGCTCTTAGTAACAATTTTTGCTGTTTCCGTTTTCCTTATCCCTCCTCTATCGGTACTACAATTCTTGGGACCACAACAGGGTCTAACGGCATAATGTACTGGTAATATGACACAACGAATATCACACCATTCTACTGACAGGTTTTACAGAGATAAATCTATGTCTGAGATAAATCTATGTATGATTTAAAAAAGAAAAACACCAAAATGTTAATTTTTAATTAGATGTAAATGCAGTGATAATATATTATAGATATTATTTTTTTGACAACAAAAAAGTACAATTTGCAAAAATATGCTTAAATCAGAATATTCTAAAGAATTGAAAATTTGGTATAACTTCGTTATGAAACTAACCTCATAACACGAATCGCAAACCCTGGTAGCTTCGTACCATCCCCGTTGAGGTACCGGACAAGCCTTTGAAGAACAATTATCACAGAAACCTTCGCCACAGCATCGACAGTGATGTTTAGACGGGACAATTCGATTATGCCCTCCAGATAAAAATGATACGTTGCATTTAAAGCAAGCCTAAAATATGCAAAAAATAATATTCAATAAACGAAACTAAATGAAAATTTACCTTAATATCATTATTTCGTCGCCAATAACTTGGAGCTATTCGATCATTCACCCAATCAGATAACATTTTAGTTGGAGGCGAACCCACACTGGTCACGGCCTCGGTAATCATACTAACTCCATCTACCATTCTTTGAGCTGAATTTGAATAACCGAAAAGTGGGCGTTCCTGAAAATATGTTTTGTTCTAATTTTTAGAATTAATCAATCGTTCTCACTTTCATGAATGATGAAGCCAATCTACGATGAGGCTTACGAGAACACATATTTTTAAATGTATTCAGTTCGTAAAATATTGAATTTGTTATTATTGCAAGTGTTTACATTAGAGATGATGAATATGAACCTAATTTTAATGGGTAATATGATTCATATAACAGTTTCATTGTTTTCAGAATGTCGAAAATACATAAATATATAGAATTTAAATTAAAGTTAGATTGATGCAGTCTTCGTTCGGGTGCAAATCGCCCTTTAACGTAGATATTGAAATTCTCCCACTATACGAACTTTAAAAACTATGTACATACATATATACATATAATATATATTATATATAATATATACCGTATATTATACGACATACGAAATGATAAACAAAATACTTTTTATTTTTAAACTTTTCTTGTATTTCCAATTGGAATATTAATTTATATCTTTCTAACGTAACATAAAATCCAACTGTAGTGTATTATTTTTCTTACATAAGCAACATAACAAATATAACAAAAATGCACCAAATTTGGAGTTCTTCTACTCTTTAATTGGTTTCCGAATATTATAAGACTTCGGTAAATTCTATACCAAAACGCCTACAAGCTGTTATTGACGCAAAAGGGGATGTTACTTCTTATTAATGTTAAGTTTTAGTTGAAATATTTACATTTTTTACAGTTCCCTGAAATAAAAAAATTAAAATTTGGAATTTCAGTTTTTATTTTTTAATTTCGAAAGGCAATAGAAATAGAGGTTTTAAACTGAAACATTATCAAGACAATTTTTGACGAAAAATCCAAATATGCTATTTAAAATTTCGATTCACTGTAAATTTGAAAGTTACAGCAATAGTCAGTTTTGATAGATTTTTACATTTTTAACATAGCACTTTTCACTAATTACGATGGCGTATTATTTGATATGACTCAGTTTTACGATTCTATCGAAATATAAAAAATCATTTTTGTGAGAAATAGTCCTCTCAGTATAAAATTGTGATACCTAATTTAAAAATATAAAAATATTTGATTACGCTGATCCCTCTAAATCATAACAAATAAAAATTAATTGACGAAAGATAGAGAAGATAAGATGTTGAAACATTGATCTTAAAAATAAGTTTAAATTAAAAGAAATTTAATGAAGACACCAGGAAAACATGTTAAAACTTGTAAACACCTGTTAAAACAGTGTTCTCATAAACCTCACAACACTAACACACTTACCCCAGGCCAGATATGAACTATTTCCAATTGCACTGCACTGTCTTCAGGCTTCTTATTGCCAATCCAATGTTGTCTAAAAAATGTAATCATTCATAATTATTATGTTATATAAATGTATGTATATATGTGTACCTGCTACGATAAATTTCTCCACATTTGGGACAGTCGATAACATACCCGGACCAAACATATGACAAATATGATGTCCACGTACTATCGTTTTGAGTTTGATAACTCGGTTTAACTACGACACGTTCACCTCTTCTAATACATGCCTGAAAAAATAAATTTTGGTATTTAAATTCATTTACGATTGAAATTTTGATCTATAATTATTTAAATTTTTAAAAAAACACGTTGACTGTCAAGGCGATTTTTAAGATTCCAATGACAGAAGTTTTCTGGTTTAAACACTATGACTTTTCTCATAGTTGGCCTCCTAAACCGGAATGATGACTAGGAGTTAACTCGTAGTTGGCAGTCAACGTGTTAAAGAAACGAACATTAGAGTAAACTGATGGCATTTTATTTATCTTTGAGTCAATTATTTTCCAATTATTTATGGATGGTAGGTAAATAAATTTGTAAGGTTACTTTCCATATCAAAGCATCTAATTTTAAAAAACAAGATGTCGTTGAAGAGAAGAAAGTCACCCCCGGTAATACATGTTTTTTCTCCAAAATAAAATCAACGGGTTAAAATGTATTTTAATTTTTTTTAACTATATTAAGCAGTAAGTTTTCCATGGGCCACCCTGTTTGTGTTTCTTAGGGAAAACCATGCTTTACTAAGCAATTTACCTTGCATAAATACACGGAATTCTGATACTGATGTTCATATTTACATGGACTGTCACATTTATGAGGTTCTCCATCCTCTTTATGGCCCGTAGAAAGACTGCAACCTGCTTTACAAGCCTGACATTTGTCCGGACAAGTGAAAAATTGTGCCAAATACTGTTGATGGTCTGTGTCGGTAATTTGAGACTGAAACTTTTGATTCAAACTCTAAAAAATTTAAACAATAGTTTATATATTTTCTTAAAAATTCTCGTGTATCATATTACAGCAATCATTAAATAGACGTATTTAGCATCTCGAGGCGATCGGACTTCGGAACTTTCCAACTGCTTTTGAATTTCTAGTCTTAATCGTTCGAATGAGGTTCCTGAATTTATGTAAGTTTTTTCACCAATGTATTTCAGACAACTAAACGAATCACAATTAAGACCTATTTCTGCGAAATTCTGTCTTAGAATTTCTTCTGCGGATTGAGAGTTATTTGATTTATCGTCCAAATCATGTAAAGTATTTGTATTACGGGTCTCATGGAATATTATTACTCCTGGACCCAAACCTAAAAACATAATACCAAATTAATTTTGAAAAGAAAATCAGTAGGATAAAAAGATACAATATAACTAACAAAATATGGTTTTTTGAATAGTAATGCTTAATTTAGGGTGGTAACTGTGTATGAACAAGTTGAAAGTGAGAGTTGTCATATTTAAAAGCTGACCTCAATTAGCATTGATATTTAGACTCATTCAAAATAAAAACATCATCGTCCACAATTTTACAGGTGAGATACCTCTAAGAGCAATATTACCACCTCACTTATATAAAATTTATACTATAATATTCCGTGAACAACATTGTTGTTATTTACAGACGACACCGCTTTTATTTCTAGTCATAAAAATAAAGCGGTTATATAGGGTGTCCCTGAATGAGGGGGTCAACGCTTTACTACATACAGTACGGCTCAAAATAAGTCGATTTAACTAAACTTTCTTAGTTCAAAAGTTGATAATAACAGAGATACAGGGTGTCAAAATTGAAAAAATAATTTAAGTTTTCTTCATTATCTTTCGAGTGCTTCAAGTTAATTTCACGAAACTTTATATTTGGGGGTTTCTTAGGATGAGAAATTCAAATTTATCAATGATTTAATTGTATTTCCTAGAGGGCGCCACATGCGGCCATTATGACGCATTTAAATCGTTACAACTTTTTTGTGCCACGCTGTATGTCATTTTAGTATGAAAAAACCTTTTTCCCTACTCTTTCTGCCTAAAAAAGGTATACCTTATTGAAGTTGCTAGGAGCAATAGTTTTCAAGAAAAAAGCATCTAAATCTGAAAATGCATACAAATTTTCGAAGAGCAACAATCACTTTTCCCATTTGTCTTACTTTTTATCCGCAAAAACAAAGAAAAAACACTTCAAAGATTAAAATCTATTAGTTTAAAATCAAAATAATCTGTAATTCAAAAAAAGAAAAAAAAA
>JABRWK010000369.1:7211-34777 GCA_013372445.1 Hypothenemus hampei | reverse complement strand
CCTACCGATATGCTAAACTCATATACGAAATTTGGTTAAAAAATGTTAAGCGGTTTGGAATTTAAAAAATAAAGAAATGTCTTTTTTCTTAAACTTTGACACTCTGTATCTCGGAAACGGTGCGTTTGCGGACCCATGTTCATATGAACTTTTTTGCTTACTTTTGCCTGTAGAATCACCCCCTGAAGTTACGTACCACCTTTAGGAAACACCCTGTATTAATATTAAAACAAAATAATTTCTTGGTACCTACCAGCTGTTCATTAAAAAGATATCAACTATTCCCATTTTTTTTCGAAACATATTGGTATTTTACATTTATTTTTTTTACGTATTTTCTAAATTTGGCTAAAAAATGCATTTACACATTGTAAAATTTAATGTTATGTTACTAAAAAAAGAACTTTTAAAACCTTATTTGGATGCAAAAGTATTGCAAAAGTTTAAAATCTGATTTTCTCCAAATATGTAAAATGTGAATTTCCTTATTTTTTTCCTTCATCCTTCATATGTATTGTTCTAAACAGCAAAACTAATAAACTCTGGGGAGCTAACTAAAAAAATTACTTTTTAATAGTTAGTATAGCAGTGAATAGATAGAACACAGCTTATTTAATTTCGCATTAAAACTTCTGATTTTCAAAGTTTTAAAATTGGCACTTAAATAGTTTTGAATCTTTTTAATTAAAAGTCTTTTCACGTTGGTGTGTTTTCCGTAAATCATGGCTTTTTTATACAGAGTGTCTTCTATAAACCAACTGCCAAATTTCAGGAGTTTACTATACAAGAAATTTGCAACAAAAAAGTCTTATAATTCTTTTTTAAAAAGTCTATAGTGTTCTACTACTTAAATTCTTGGATTTTATAACATTTTGAACTTTCTTCCATAAAACCAAAAGTACCTCTGTTGTTCTTAAGAAATAGAACTTCGACAATGCAGTCTGAAAGAGCACTAAATTTGCTATAAGGCAAGTATTTATCAATTGTGAAACGTGTTCTAAAACAGTTGGTATAAATAGGATAAATGCAACAATTGTGAAATCAGCAGAATTAAAATGTAGTATTTTTAAATTAGTGAAGGTTTTTTTCTTGCAAATTACCTGTATAGATAGTAATTTTCTGAAGTTTGGCAGGTTTTATAGTTGACACCTTGTATACGACATTCATTTAAATACATACTTTTTGAAAATGCATATAACCAATAAATCGAATAGTAATAAATAAAAAATTAAACGAAACATAATATGTATATTATTATAACATATTATTACTGCATTAGAGCCGGTGAACTCTTCCAATAGAACTAAGAACCTTTTCAATAGAATACTAAATAAGAACGCAATTCTTTTAAATAAGACATTTTTATAATAAAGAAAATAATAGGTACCAACTTATAACTATTTTAAGCAAAAAAGCATAAATATAAATTTGTCAAACGAAGAGAATTACTTTGATTAATCACTGTTTGGAGTACAAATACAACATATAAATTTGTTGAGAAAAAAGGAGAAAAATCAATGAGAAATACCATTTGCTTGTCCACAATTTTTTGTGATTGTGAATATTCATGCTTTGTAGAAAAAACCTATAATGCATTAGCACTTGTGGTTAAGGAATGCTTTCATATCAGTTTCAGCTTCACTGTTAACAGATATTATTGCAACTGATCAGTTTATTAAAACTGAAACTGAACTGACTATGTAAACATAAATATAAAATAAAAAATGTTGAGTATTTACTTTTTTTTACATCAGTTGGTCCTCTGACCTCGAACTGAATCATGTTGTTTCGCTCAAAACGAAAAATCTCAAAGAAAAAATTGCACTTTAAAAATCACAATAGACACACTCTATCTTTGTTCTAAACCGTTTGAATTCTAAATAAATACTAAAATTAAAGAACAATAAAACGGAATAAACATTGGTAGGCGGTAAACGCGGAGTAGTAGAAAATAAAAATATGTTGTCCACAACAGCGGCTGCAATAGACGGAGCCACGCCAAAAAAATCATTCACCAAACGCGTATTTCATTCAAACTGACCGCTCTTAAACCAATTTAACTCTACTTATTTACCTCCATTCTTCTCTAGGGGTCACGTCCCATAAACGTGCCGATTATCACGTAAAAATATCAACTACTTCGTAAAATCTGGAAAGAGACGACGCATTCACAAATAACTTAATGCAGCCACAAAAATATAAATGACTTTCACTCACAAAGAATTTTTTGACGTTTGTTCATGAAAGTGAGGTTAGGTCGTAATGACATATGCACGCAAAGAGTTTTCGCATATGTGAAATTCCATTTTGTTAGTCACGTGGCTAAATGTCCACCAATCCCATGTAGTAACTATGCAAGTGACGTTGGAGTAGAATGACACACGCTTGAAGAGTTTTCGCGTGCGGAGAATTTTATTTACAGTCATGTGACGTTTATAGTGACCAATCAAAGTCAAATGAAAAAAATAAAATTTTAAAAAACAACACGTGTACAATAAGGATGGAATATAACCGGTCAAGGTCGTTGGCATTGGATGGGCTAATAATGGCGCCTTTTTTAAAAGTGGTTTATTAGTTTATTTAAATTTTGGATTCTATTTTTATGTTTCAAATATGCGCTTGTTATGTATAAATTGCATTTTGCATTTCTTCGTTGCTTAAGCGAATAAATTAACACGAAAATATATAAATTTAAATGCGTAGATTGATCAGATAAATAAAAAAGCTGATGCATTTGTACAATCTTAAATTAAAATATCGGGCGATAAGGAATAATATTGAATGATTTAAGCTGTTTTTATCTTTTTTTCCGTATGAATACATGGTAAAATTATCTGAATATTTGCAAAAAATAAAACTGCTGCAATGAAGAATGAAACATTTTGTTTAATTACATTTTTCATATATTTTAACAATAAAAATAATATAATAATGATAAAAAACAATTTTATAATTATTATACACTTATTTATTCAAATATTATTGCCATTTTGATTTCAATATTCAAACGCAACCGTTTCTGATGACGAAAAGTCGCAATTGCCCAAAAAATTTATTTTCTTTTCCTTTTTCTATACAATTAAAAATATCATCCGTTTTTTTTATATCACAATCGGCAAGCTCCCACTATTATATTAATAATTATAATAATGACAATTGAAAAAAGTGTACCTGCACAAATACAATTTTAAAATAGTTCATCAAATTTTTTTACACAATAATATAGTTTTTTTTATCACTGTTCTTATTAGATTAAAAATTGGAAGACAGAGCGAAAAATTACACAAACTTCACTTCACGAAAAGAGTAATTGCTATAATAATTCCACCTATTTTGGCACAATTGTTCAGAGAAGACGTAATTGGAAAAAAATGACGATTTACATTGGTATATCGCATAGGATTTACATTTATAAATAAAAAGTAGGATAGCTATCGAAGTTATACAATGTTGGGCCATGGCTAGAAGGTTGGTCTTGTTGTACTAATTTATTTATGAAATTCCATGCAAAAAAGAACATAAAATGTTTAGGGAGACTGATCCATTCGACCAAAACACTATTCAATGTTTTGGAATTTTTTTAAATTCGTTTAACATGTTTGTGTTACGAACAATGGGCGAAGTTGATGTCCCATAAGTTGGGCGAATGAGTCAAAAATTCTAAATATTAGCCGAATTCATCAGTCGTCTGTGAACACTTTTAAAACGATATGCTTAATATACAGTATATCCTACTGAGAAGTCACGGGTGATAGCTATTATGATAACCACTAATCATAGAAAAATATGTGTTAAGACAATAGATTTACAATTTACTTAGTTGCCTAAAAATTTCTTTTGTCTCTCTAGCTTAAAAATACTTTTGATTAGTACATAGTAATAGCGTTTTCTCATTGCATGATAAGATATCGTTGTTGTCGGACAATGGACCATAATTTCGTATAGATGTTTTCCGTGTTCACATTTTGTGGCGAAATTTATATGATTAAATTCGTTGTATTCTTCTTTTAAAAATTATAAATTTCTCGCCAAGAACTATCTCGTAATTTGTTATATACATTGTACATTATAAAAATTTATTTCATCTTGATAAACATACAATTTTACTTTATTCCAAATTTTTATTTTAAATTTTTATTTTGACTGTTGTATAATATACAACATAAAAACTGTTGTATATATTATATATAATCCCGACAATATGATTTGTCCAGTAAGGATCTCGTTATCGTTACCGGACAATGTAAAATAATTACATACGTATATTTCAATGCATTTTGTATATCTCGATATCGTGTCCTCCAGCTCGAACAATATCGTATCAATTAGTGTGAGAATGTTCTAGAGCATGTAGCATTATTAATTCCATTAAAATGATCTATAATCCAATTACACCACAAAAAAGATGATTTAAAGTGTGTTGCTATATATGTTAACCATGTCCATATGTTTGAAAATACATACAAATACTTTTTATATTTCATGACAAACAAATTTTTTTATATGGAATTACTTTTCCCGAAAAGTTGAAGAGTTTACAATTGTATCAATCTAAGAACACATTGTACATGCGTAGAATGTTCTATTTAAAATAACAAATTTGCATGTAGCACATGTAATTTTGACAGAATATTTTTACTGGCTAGAGTGTTTGACAAAATATTTCTTCTAAATGACACCTGCATCTATTGTTTCTGCTGTCTATCCTGACAGCTTCTTAAAAGTGTTTTCTGCTCAACTCATTTGAACATTACCGTAACATGAACAACTGACATAAGAAGTCACCTAAAGAAATACTTTATCATGTGTTGTAGAAAATATTTTTACGTTAGAAAGTTGAAAAAAGTTTTTCCTTTAAAAAAATAAGCTAATCATATTTTTCAAAAATGAATTGGGCCTGACGTTAATATATTTCTTAAGAACTCTTGTAGCTTACAACACTGTAATTAACTATTCTTTTTAGAACATACTTTCAAATAAAAAAAGGTGCTATGAACAAAAGACATATCAAAGTTGGACCTGCCGAAGAATGATGCTTTAAAATAAAGGACGTAAGTATATATTATTGTCTTTACACTTTTTCTCTATGATTAGTAGTTTCTGAGCTATCGTCTGTTTTCAACTTAGTGGGACAGCCTATATATCAATTCGAGAAATGAATATCTAAAATATAAAATATCTGNAAGTGATATTCATTTGATTTCTATTTATTAGTTACAGTATATAGGATTAATTAGAAGAATTGCAACTGGAGATATTTACTAGCACTGGCAACACTATATAACGTTAAATTAGATGGTAACTTCTCAAAACATCAAAATTGTAAATTATTTCGAGGTTTTTTCTTATATACAGAGGATTTCCAATCAGGGTATCAAGTGCACATTTTTTTTGATAAGAGCGATTTTGTAATTAAAAATAATTCCCTAAGAAAAATGTACGTTTAGGGAATTTCCAATATTTAACAAAAGGAAATTACTACACAGCCTTTATACACATACAGTAAAACAATGAAAAAAAATCGAGCAAATGATGATTTGTACTAAGGCTTTTATGGAAATAAGTCAGTCTTGAAAATAAAAGTTATTGATTTTTAAAAAGTGTATGTGTATGAGTTAATATGGATGTTAAATAAAAAACTTAATAAAAGGCCATATAAAAGATTATGACAGAAACGGGCAATTAGTTTTACAACTTCAATATTGAGCATATACGTATGAGAAAAATAATTTAATTTCGCCGAAAAAACCGAGTATTTTTCTTTAAAAATTTGATGCTTGAAAAGGCCCGCTTTACAGAGGGTTATTTAGTCAAATATTTTTAATAGAAAATTAGTCAGTTCCATATACTTTAATTTATACTAAGCATTTCCACAAAACAAGAGGTATGAGAGAGATAAATTCTTTAATAAAAATACTAAAATTACATCTTAAAACTTCTGTTTAAAGTGATAGTAAAAAATCATGTATTATTAGAGTATTTTTGAATTTTCTATTCTTGAGCTCACATACCTCGGCTCCAAATAAATATCTAAAGGTTTAGTATACAGTTAAAGTATATGCCCAGTTCGAAATACATATGTTTTTGCTAGTACTTTCTCTAACATTAATCATGAGCTATTTACTGGTTTTTCGAACAAAAACTTGTAAAAATGCAAACAATTTAAATAAATATTTCAGTCAAGTAGACAAATAAAAAACACTCCCCAATTTATTTATGGTTTTGTCCACTTTCATACAAGAAAACAATAATCAAAAAAAAACAAAAAAATCCAAATATAATAACAACTTAATATGAAAATCCCTTTCAAAAATATCATTTCATAGTATTATTATGAATAAAATGCGTAACCTAGCACACAGATTAGCATAGATACTTTTGCAAGGGAAATAATCAATATTATACTACTATAATTTTTTATAATTAATTATTACCTCGACTGATCAATATCGAGTTCACGTCGGTGCTTCACCCATTCATCTTGATTGTTGTTAAACACCTTTTTTGGTGAAAAATTTTCTTTCTTTTTCGGTCTCAATAATCTTGGCTTGAATGGTATGTGTTTCTCGCAATGATTCTCTTCTTCTTCGTCGGCATCACGTTCTAATTTCGGTATTTTTCTTAATTGCATCTCGTATTCACCATTAGAGCTACTTGAAACATTATTATTTTCCAATATAAATGTGGAGTTCTTTTTCATACCGCTTTAAAGTAGTGATTCCCGCCAAATTTAGTAGAGTTTCTGCGCCTTCTTTAATTCGTCTTTCTTCCTCATTCTCGAAGTCAATTTTCCTACGAGCCAATTTAGCACGACGTCTATAAACATACATATGTTAAAGATATATTTTTTATAAAATACAAATATGTAATAATTGTAAATTTAAATAAATTACAGAGATTCAAATACAGTGAGAACGTAAAGTTTAAGAGCGGTCGTTATGGGAAGTAAGAACAGAGAACAGGGACTACACTATAAGTCAATGTCCAAAACCAATGGCCTAAAGATTCAATAGAAAATGAGTTCTAAATCGCAAAAATTTATAGCAGTTCTGGAACAAATCCTAAAGCTGATTAAAAATTCCGGTCTGGAATGTTGAATGGCAAACAAAAAGAGCAGGACATTACAAGGATCTAAGTGCCATGGCATGATAAAAATTACACTTCTGTTATTTATTTATATTTTTAAGAATTAAGCAAACAATATTCGTATGGATTGGTATTGTGTTTTTAAGAGTTAAACAGAATTTCACTAAAACTGAATTTCAATATGCTGTAGATATTGTATTTACTAAGACTTAGCTAAGTAGGGCAGTATACAGCATTATCTACCACGTCCAAGTTGAAACCATATAGCAAATTGTTTAATTTTTTATTTAAATTAATTTTCATAAATAGTTCGGTTGAAAATTTGTTTGTGTGTTGTTGTGTAAACATTTTTTTGTATTCTAAAACTTAATATAAACCAACCAAATCTTAAAATTTATTAGTCATATAGGAATTTTATTAATAAATATCACTTTTTTAACAATAAAGTACCTTTATCTTTAACAATATTAGTAATTGTTATGGAATGTTTATCAGAAATAAAAAAATGGTTGTAATTGTTACAACAATTCACTTTGATATTTTTTTATTTAATTATTGTATTAACTGCATATCAAAACGTACTTCCTACTTCTGATCAACTTTTTTTATACTTGCGAATATATTCGTCAAAAAGAAAGGTACTTGATTGTTAAGGAATCTTCACATTAGCCCTTTATAGGGCAAGAGATATGGAAATATCAGATCTTTGCAAAAATTAGGTTATTGGTTCCATATACGATCTTCTCACAAAGAAAAATATCTGTTAATTTACTGTAAATTGTAGGTAAATAGAATCCCAATAATCTATAATAGGTTAATTGAGAAACCTCATATACAGGGTGTCTTGTAACCTCCGAATAATGGCTTCACTACGCAACTAATAACATAACATATTATTACTAATAGTTATATGTAGCTGTTAAATTTTAAGACTTTATTGTTTCATATTAGACAATACAGAACTTTATATGAAGAATAACTTTCCTTCGTAAAATAACAAATAAAACAGTTTTACATATGGTTAGGCATACTGTATTAGAGCGATTTAAGAACTTCAAATCAGTCCGTTTTCATTTATTAGAAACACTAATCAACTAAAGCACGACTGTAAGCAATCCTAACTGACAACTTAGGCATTGAAATTTGAACCTTATCAATGATCTCTAGGATCATACAAGAAAAGAAATTAGAGTTCTAATTAATTCATGCAGGATGAAGCAATACGGACAACTAATTAAAACAAACATTTTGTTACCAATAATATTTTGACCGTAAATTAAATCTTATTCCTTCTGTATTGAACAAAATAAAATCACCAAAAAAGGTGTTTATAGATACAAATATGACAGGAAAAATACGTAAATATTGACGCAATGCATATTACTTATCTATTAAAATTTTGATTCAATCAATATATTAATGTTATTCGTTAACTGAATATGTAAAAAACTTACTTGTCTTCATTATTTCCTAGAGGTTCATCTTCATTATCACCGCTGTCAGCAGCACTGTACGTATGATCTTGACTGGGAGAAGTCGTAATTACCTAAATAATAGTAAACGATTAAGAACGAAAAATTTGTATTTTAATTTATCTTACTTGATGGATTTCCTGTTTGATATTTATTCTTATTGTGGCATGTTTTAAACTCAACATTACTGCTGCAGCATCAGCAGCATCCAAAGATTCCTCCTAAAATCCCTCATCTTATTTCCATTTTTTACTTTCTCCATAAAATAAACAAACCTGTTCGGTTTTAACTTTAGACTTCTCATATTTGTTTAACATTCCCGTCGCTGCAAGTTTCTTACTTAAAAAAGGGAACAGTTCTGGGTTAGGCAAATTTGACCCTCTGCTTGGCAACGGAGAGGATTGCGATGGAGTTCTAGTACTTTTATGATCAATGGTGGAATACGAATGAAACGGTGACCGATTCAGGGCCTGAATTAGGTTAGGTTTGTATTGAGGATCTACTGTCCATAAGGAGCCTTTACCTAAATTCTAATAAACATTTCAAATTCATAATTGTTTTATCATTATTTTTGCAATTCTCTTACCGGAGCTTTTTCTACTTTCTGAAAGCATTTATTCAATGATAAATTATGTCTCACACTATTTTTCCAGCCAGTAGGTGCGTTTTTAAAGTAAGGAAAGTGCTCCAAAATCCAAGCATAGATTTCTTTAACTGGCAACGCTTTTTGTTTAGAATCTTCGATTGCCATAAAGATTAAACATGAAAAGGAGTATGGTGGTTTATTTTGCACATGCACCAATGGATCATATGCAGTATTATTGCGCGAGCCATTGGTCTATTAAAAAAAAGTACCATTAAATTGCACATGTAGAAGAAAAAAATAATAAACCTGATTAGTGATCGTGACATGATTATTTACTCTGGGAGTAGGAGAGTTCACGGTACTACAAGTTGACGACTCGGGAGTACTTATTGAAGAATCATCCACATAGTCACTGGTTGGTGATTGGTCTGCGAGAATAGACATATGGTTTTTTATTGGTGTTGAACTTATACTGCCCAATGGCGACGTATTGATGTTCATCCCTAAAAATATTTCAAGAAAATGACAAATCAATATAGGGTGACAATTAATTTAGACAATGTTTACCGCCTAATTTATTTATTTAACAATGAAGCTTTGATACCTAATAATTTACCTTAGGACTGTTAGAGCATGTGTGCCTCTCAACATTAAAATAAAAAATGAAGCAACAAAGAATAAGAAACAATTTTAATAGGGCAGGTACGAAAAATCAATTAACTGAAATTTATTGTAAAAATTATTAAAACTCTTTTAAATCTTGAAATTATATATAATTTCGTGAACGAGACCGCAAAACCAAATAACTAACAAAAATTCAAAAATGAGTTTTTTTGCGGTATTTATTCGATTATATGAATGCTCATCCGTATACAATGTGTTACTAATGACTGTAAAGATTCTAGAATAATTATGTTCAAGTGGTTTGCAACCACTATACAGTGGGTTGCCAAATCATTAGAGACAGTAAGCATATTTTAGTTTTTTCTAGATTAAATAAATTTTTCGAGTAAATGGTAGATTTTAGAACTTGTCGGCATGTTTCTTTTAATAGAGTATTTTTTGCAAAAAAAATGATAATAAAAAAAATAACTGTGAATCAATTTGACATTACTATGACGTAATGTAGACCAAATCAATATGAACATTGTATGTATATTAACATATATGTATGTATAACATATATGAAGGGTCCACAGGAACAACATGGATTGTCAAATATCGTAGTTTTCTGTTTTATTTTCTGCAACCTGTATCACAATAAAGTACACATTAAAAGGTACAAATAGCAACACACAATAAAAAATGCTCAATTTTTGACAATCCATGTTTTTCCCGTAGACCCTTCATATTATGATAATATTGAAGTAATATTATTACTCTAACATTATTTAAATTTTGATTATTTCAGATAGGAAAAATTTGTGAAAAAAGATTTGGCAAAATTTTATAAATATAGTCTGACCACATTAGCGCCTTTTTAATAAATAATATTTACATGAGAAGGAAGTACAGATAACAGATAACCCAAAGCAATGATGCTAGTTATAAAGCACAATAGTAATAAAAAAGCAAAAACAAGTTTAAGCAAAAAAAACTTCCTGAGCATCAACCGTATTGCTCAAAAAATGTATATCAATTAGAAACGAGAAGAATACAATATATTGTCCTTAATAATTTGACAACCCACTGTAAATCAGATTTATTCATCCAAAAATATAAAAAATATGTATACATATAAAATATGCTTTTTGAAGTTACTTGGATTTACGGTTTCGTTAACTATCTGCTCTATGCATGAAAAAATTTCTAAAATTTTCAAACACGAAGAATTTATCAAAAAAAATTTTAAAAATAAATTGTGCATTAAAAAAAATTAACAAAAATTCTGTTAACATGTGGAAAAACTTTTAAAATACCGCTTGAAACATTAAAATCGCTGAAGTGATTCACAAAATATTGAAATATGAATAATTTGAACTCGAATGATATTTTATTGTGTGATTTTAGGAATTATGATCCTGGATTCTGATATAATATTAAGTAATATTAATTTTTTGCCTTTATGTATACCTGTTTGGAGAACAACACTTGATTGAAGTTCTATTCTATTCTAAATGAGAAACGTCTTATTGTGCTAAAATCCGAAGTTAAGTATCATCACCATCCATGCGGATCCTATAGAAGCAGGCTTAAGGATTCCACGTGTAGCATACATCTCAGTTCAAATATTTATGTCCTAAATGTTACAATATGTTGTTGACCTGGGCATCGACACTACAGATTAAATGAGCAGTAGTTTCGCAGAATCTGTACTCTGAGTTATCAGCCATTCCATCTTGAGTCGGAGATACATCTTCGATCAATAGCCGGTGAAGACATGAGACATCACTTTTAGATCTGTGATTAATTTGGGAAGCCTTTTTCTTTCTGCGGAAAACATGGGTTCTGCTATAAAAGCTATCATCCATCAGTCCTGGAACTATTCCAGAATCGGTCCTTGATGACAATTTTTACTGAGTATGTATCAAGTCCAAATGTAAATTCCAGACTGACTTTTTTTCCAACATCACATTTCAATTTACAATATACGTCATGATTTCACAAACGGAGGATAATACATATTTATTTATACATAATTTTTAGAAAACACTATAGTTTAACTCAATTTTTAACTACTGAAATTCCAATGTCGCAATGGCTTGTTTAGTCATGGTTAAAGTGACGAATTTTCTGACATCTTGAAAGCATATGGTCAACAAAATTATTCGCTTATTCTGATAACTGATATCTCCAAATAGAACGAAACCCCCAATATATGCCTCGTCGGTAGAAATTATTGCAATTTCGATTGATGTTCTTCGTCTATGAAAATCGATTTTTTAAGTTTTTCACCTAACAACGGTTTCTTTACTATATTTTGCCATTTCAAGATGTGAAGCTGATAATGGGTATGAATAGCTTCGAGCGATATTTTAAAATCTTTCTATGTTAGTTTCACCATCCCTTGAAACATTGTTAAGTGAAGACAAAAGTAATAAAAGAATCTTTCTTTTACAAACTTCAAGATAGGCGCAACTTTCCTATTGACCGATTGTTGGTTTAACTGACAAATAAAATAAATCTAATAAAGCAATATTACAAAGCTTATTTATTTATTAACAACTTTGGATTGTATACAGTGGGTCTCAAATTGATCTGGACTGTACTGCTATCTCGATTAAAAAGCAAGAGAAAAATGGTTAAACCGGGCTAAATTTTATAGATTTTTAATCGTAATCTGCCCTGTATTTTAAAATTTTTTACTGTGCTTTCAGATTTAAAAAAAAATTAGAAAATGTACCGAAAAAGTTGTATTTTTAACGTTGCATCATAATTTCTAAATTTCAATTTTGATAATTTTAAAGTATTATGTTGTCACTTCTGTCTAAAAAGAAAATTAAATAATATGAAAAAAAATCAAATATAATTAGTTTTTTAAGATTTTGATGACAATTTTAATTTTTTTATAGGCACCTTCTTGGATTTTTCGATTTTTAAATGGCGTTTAAAAAATGCTTTTCAACAATGTTTAACAATATGATAATAAATTTTCTAATTCAAAGAAAGGTAACTAACTTCAATTTGTTTGTAGTGAGCCATAATGGATTACATCTGTTTGTAATAAGAAATTGTTTCGATGGACAGAAAAAAGTATCTTTTAGCGAACAGTTCATGTCAAATGTTCATTTAACTACTTATTGTTTGATAAGTGTGTAAAGTATATTAAAAAAAAAATAAATAAAATGGTATTAACTTACTCAAATAAAGAAAACTTTAATATAGAAATTTACTCCAAAACTCTAAAACCAACTGAATACGAAATAAAATATCCTGAAAGCTCCCAGCTTAATTCTAAGCACTTCAGATCATTAACGATGAATTTATTAAATTTTGGAGCTTTTGTTTTCACAAGGATAAATAAATATAACAAAGGTAATAATAATTGTAAGGAACTGATTTTAGAAAATATTAAAGATAATCTAGAAATATCAGTCAAAACAGTCGAACTACAAACTGGAATCTCTATATCAAAGAATAAATTTCACTTATACAAACGATCGTTCAAGAAATGTTGGATGAAGGCTAACAATCATTTTGGACTGGTTTATTAGCCAATACAAATAAAATAATAACTTTACATCTAAAGTAATTTCGACAGCTAAAAACCCAAGTAAAAATTTGTAAAATTTACAGTGAACATAATGTACATTATTAACGTATATTATTGGAGTGGTTAAAATCCGAGCCTTTTATCAGAAAGAGAGTTGCAGATGAAATTTGGATTCAATGTAGGTGAGAGCAACTGCTTTTTTTCAACTAACGACAAGTGAAATCTATCCAATCACTAAAGTACTTTTTAGGAAATCAACTATATATCCTTAATTGTTACTGAAAATTTAAATTCTGCCTGATTATACTTCATCCACAATTCAGAACGTAGTTCTTCCTAATGAATCTGAACAAATCTGGTATCAACCTAATGGCTGCCCCACACACAATAACTACTTGAAAATACGAAGATCTGATTATATCAAATAGATAACCTATAGCATGGTCAGCTCGATCACCCCTCGATTTTTATGTATGGAAATTTGTTAAAAACAAAATTTATAATTCTGATCCACCCCGAAAGTTAAAATATTCTAGAAAATAAACTAATATTTGAAGAACTTTTAGTTGCAATTTATCGTAATACACATTCAACTGTTTTGAAAAAAATGTCAGGAATGTTTTGATAAAGGTGGCGGTCATGTTATTGAAATTTGACATTTTGTTCTACCTTTTCTTTTTTTGATAACTTATTTATTTATTTAAGTAAGTATTTAATTTATTTCTTTAATTGTAATCTTTTGACATTGGTAGAATAAAAGACTCTCGAACCTTACTTAATAAAATTATTGCAAGATTTAGAATTAGGATTTCGTATACAATTTTGGCATTTTGCACATTTCTATTGGCTTTACTGTATAGGTTCAATTTTTCTTGTATACATAGAAATAACCTCTTATTATAATCTACAGCCTACTACAAACAAATTGAACTTTCCTAATTTTCTTGGAATTAGAAAAACTTTTATATTGTTATAGATACGTTGTTGAAAAATATTTTTTAAACTATTCAAAAATTTAAAATCCAATGTGATGACCATAAGAAATATCAAAGCTGTTATTAAAATCTTAAAAACCCACTAGGGTTCGAAATTAGTTTCCACACTGTTTAATTCTCCTTTTAAATGTCTTAATGATGAAAAATGTCAAAATTATAATTTAGAAGTTATAAAGGAAGATTAAAAATGCAATTTTTTAGTTTTTCAAAATTTCTGCAAAAACAGAAAGAGCTGCAACAAATTTAAAAATACGGTCAGAGCACCCTTAAAATTCTCTAAAACTTTCCTTCTTTAATTACTTTTCTATTAACTGAGATAGCAATACAGTCCAGACCCATTTGGAGCACACTATAATATAGTGTATAATAATATTACATATTATGTAATATGGTTGAGATCTGAAATCAATTCCTATATCTACCTTTCAATACATCTCCTTCATGCAGCCACGAGAGGCTGGTCAAGTCATCGTCGGGTCCCTTTTGGCTTTGAGCAACAGCCAATAGAATCGAAATCGGTGACTGTGCATTACGAACCGGCGTAATGGCAATTGGACTACCAGGGACTGACATGCGTGGTGGTGGTGGTGCCACGTCACTTTGTGCCGATTCTGGTCGTTCTGGTGACATCTTGTAGTTACGCTTTCTTTTAAAAATGGATCAAAAACAACTGCAATTACAAGAGCGTCAAAATTATACAAAATTCGAAAGCGAACAATTTGAATTAAGACATCTAAACCTTGAAAAAGCCCTTAATTAACGATCCCTTATTTAGGGTTTGTCGTCATGACAACTAGCTGCATTCACTTTCACAAATTCATTGCTTTGTTAATAACAAAAGAATTAATAACGAACACATGAATAATAAACAACACACACTGTATCATATTTCTACGTCACCACTGTTCATCTATATCCAGAAAATATTTTGGTACGTAATCAACATTATCATTATCATCGTGGCAGTTGCCATAGTAACAATTCCATTACGCCTCCTTGAATATTAAGATAGCACGCGACTTTCGTTTGTTTCATCGACGCGATTCTAATTCGGTGGCAATGACGTAGGTCGTCAATGGTTGCGGTTTAATTGCAGCGTCACCGTTGTCATGACGACAAGTTCCGGTGTTGCCAATTGAGGTAAGATTTACTGTGATATAAGGATGGATGTAATGATGCTCTTTGGGGAAAATGCATAAAAAATGTTAACATGATAAATAAATATTAGGCACCCATTTCCTTTCTAAAGACAATGAATAATTAATTATAATAACTATCCACGTTACTTCTTTGATTCTTTATTGCTTGTTAGTTTCAACAACTTTCACTTTTAAATATATATTTCGTTAAAAATATAATTTTAAGTAAAAACAAATGTTTGTAAAATTTAAATAAAATATGATTTAAACAAACATAAGGCACCATTTTCAGGAGTCGGCCATTTGCAATTAAAAACAGTTGAATTTATTTGCAATAATTTGATGAATGTTCTTCATTTGTCACTGATAAATCACCATAAGCGTTTTGATCAAATAAACATGACATTAGACAACATGACATAGAATTAGTTCTAATAGGTTATGTAATAAGAAAAAAATGATGGTGCTGTTGTTAATACCGTTTTAGATTCAAACTGCCACATTCGGTTTTCAAATTTTCCAAATTTCTATGTTTATTTACACTTGTTTTAAAGTTATTTCAGTAACAGCATCCACAACTTTTAGCTCTCACCTTTACAATTAAAATTCCATACGAATTATATTAAAACTAAATAAAACCAATTTGTGCTGGAAAAAAATAAACGATAATGAACTAAAAAGACTATTGAAAATTTCAAACAAACTAATGCCACGCGTTTAGACATAACCATATTTTTCCAAAACTTTATCGGAACGTCACCATCACGTTGGCCCCCCCATCTAATACGCAATCCGCTTAGATGTTCAATTGTTTTTAATAGTTCAGAAATAATGCTCTTTGCCTGCTCGATTTCGAGCCGAAAAAGGGCATTTTTATTTAAATAATGTAGGTCAAAAATGCGGCCATTAAACAATTTATTTTAGTAGTTGGACAACGTGAAATTCAAGTTAAATATTTCGTATATTTTTCGGTAAATCTATTCATTGACAAGCAAAAGAATTTTCAGACATGAAAGCGGGAACGTACCAGATTACGAATATTCAATTTTCAAGAAAAATCTCCATACCTTTATACAGTAAATCGAAGAAAATCGACGAATGAAACACTTAAATTAAGACCACACCATTTTCTGCCACAAACACATGATATCACCGATTTGTTTGAAGCCAATCCGTTTGACGGTGTTTAAAATTTTCGCGCCATATGTCATTATTTATTTACTGTATTCCAATATTTTTTTTAAGAAATAAATAAAAAATTATAAATTAATTCAAAAAAGAGAAAATAGAAATATATTTTTTCAAACATCGAAGAAGAAATAATGCAAATTTCAAAAATTCTCTCTGATTTATTAGTCGAGAATTAACACGTATATTTCAATTACAATTTGTTAGAGTTACTAAATATTATTAGGTAAATGTTATATTTATTTTAATAATTTAGAAAAAAAGGATCTGAATTGGAACTCCTATTTAATACAGTTATTGTATATCTGGTTGCATATAATCAAACTGTTACTTTATTACACAATGATTTACGCGTTGTGGTTGTGCTTATAACTGTACTAACACATTGTACATTTATGTTTACTTAATTGTTTAAATCTTATTTTTGCTTGCTTCATAACTAAATAAGCAGTATGTCACATATAAGTATCATTTTTTAAAAAAACATAATGTACTTTATTTAGAAAATCTCTTAAATTATAATACAACTGGTCGGTAGACGCATTTTCATAAAAGTGAAGTTTGTCTAATGGCAAATTGCCTTATACTACTGAGCCAGACACTTACTGGTTTTTATTAATCCTTACCAGAATGATACAATATTTTAAGATATTTCACATTATTCTCAAAAATTTGCATAGAAAACTATGAAACGACAACGTAAAAATGGATTTTTTTACAAAAACTAATAATATCAGAAAAATTCCTGACTGAAGCAGTGTCAATGTATGTTGCTTTTTTCACGTCAATTCCAATCAATTTGTCAGTGATCTGTCAATGTTTGTTTGTTGTTGTTTAACACAAAATACAACTTTAAAGAATCTTTATTTATAAAGTTTTATGAACATGACTTATGAATATAAAAACAATTTCAAACGTCCTCGGTCCACAGTAAGTTATCAACAAAAGTTAACATTATTAAAACGAATGATTGTGGAATACGTACATGAAAATGCAGCTCTAGTAGATGAACTTGAAGAAATTCAAGTGAAAACGATTATGAGAAAAGAAGAACGTAAGTTTCTATTGAGAAAATTATGCGAATATGAGCCTCTGGTAGCGGAGGAAGTTCAAAAGGCCGCACGAAGAGGTATTCAAAGCCCTGCAGTTGTTCAAGATGGAAAAAAGCCTAAGAAACGAAATTCGGACGCCTCAGAAAGACGATTTTCCACTCTAAAACCTCGTCGACCAACAATGAAGAGTGGAAAGAAAAAACTTGTTCGGCCGGTGCCAACAGATAGCACTGGAAGGCCCATTTTTCCAATAAATTTAGGCAAACTAACCATTCATTCACTCGGTGATGTTTTAACTGATCGTCCAGAGTTTCACTCAGAAGAAGCTATATTCCCAGTAGGATTTGTATCGACAAGGATATACGGAAGTTTGAAGGATCCTACTACACGTTGTATTTATACTTGTAAAATCTCAGATGAAAACGGTAGTCCATTATTTGCAATTGCCTGTGATGATGGTAGTACTGAAATCACAGGAGATACACCAGACGTTTGTCATTCATTACTTCTTCAACAAATCAATGACGCGTTGTCTTTGAATGTAGTTAGCACTAGGCCTAGGGGAAATGACTTTTTCGGACTCACTCATCCCACTGTACTCCATTTATTGCAAGGTTTCCCAGCTACTAGGAAATGTCTTAATTATCGATGGACTCGGTTTGAAGTTTCAAAAAGTGCAGACACTGTGAAGGACCAAAATGATGCAGGATTGAGTTATGACTATTTACAAAGGAGTATTAATTTATGTAAATATAAAATGGCCCCGGATGTTTTACAAAAACCAAGTGATTTTATTGACAATATTTAATATCTAAGTTTACATATATGTATAAATGAATAAGTGTAGCCTATGAGATTTATTAAAAAAAATCTAATGAGTATTATGAATTTTTCGGTCAGGTTGTGGCGGTAATCAAGCCAAATTTATGTAAAAAAATTTTCTACTTTCATCTCTGTTTTATTAACTTTTAAAGACAATAAAACATTATAAAAATTCACTGTTCACTTTGTAACTGCAGGAACGTTTATTGGCGCAACGTGTGCAAAAAAATATCGAAGTATTGCAAACTCTTTTTTTTATTATTTTCTCTAGCACTTATAGTTGAACGAATAGTATGATACGATAACATATCTTACTGGCAATCTGGGAAGTCGATCATGGTTAACACTGCCCAGACAATGTAAGCCAAAACATATCAAACCATTTCCTATCTTGACCAGTCAATGTGAACAATGTCAGATTTTCCCACATTGCCCGTAACATATCAATATTTTAGAGCATACAGGTGCTACGACAACTTTTTTCGCTTTTTGAGATTTCTATGTCATGGGAACCTTCAGGAACTGTTCCTTCTATTGCTATCTCTTCTGATAGAATACTTAGTGGGCAAAGTTGAAAAAATGCCAAATTGAATCCAATCATATGTTACCTCAACACTTCAAATCATGATTGCTCAAAACTAGATAAAGTGGATATAGCACCTGTTTGTTCTAAAGTATAGATATATTTTATAAAAGTTGTATTTTAAGCATATTAATTAATTATCTGCTTACAAGAGAAAAATGTGCCCTTTCTTGACCAAATGGTGGATTCATTTTTTAATAAATTTAGAAAAGTATCTTTTTTATACGATGTTCATATGGTTGCGGGCTATCTTAATAATATATTTTTAGCAAACGAATTATACATTTGAATTTGGTTCTTTGCCAAATGTATTTAATTTGAATAAGACAGTGTGAAAAACCCCAAATTTATTTTTCGTTTTTAGGGCTTCCAACGAGTCGTGCACGTTTTTTATCGTTTTCGTTCAAAGTATCAGCGGCCATTCTTGTCGGGCCGCCGCCGAGTCAATATAAAAGTTACGACAAAAGCGAGAATTCAACTGGCGGCGCCAAGACCGGTCCTTACAGTGGCCATAGTCAGTCGGTTCTCCATTTTTCTTTACAAATAGAAATTTTCAGAATTTTTGCACGATAATGGATTTTTCAAATACCATTTTACACCATTAGCGTGACGATATTTATTATCACTCTGGCAGAGTTACTATTGCCTCGCAATATTCTAGCCAAGTAATGTTACAACTATTATTGAAATGGCGCACGGACTATATGCTGGTATATTTATTATACTTCAGGTAGTACCAAGTAAACATACCAAGGGTTAATAAAATATATATGTATAGTCTGTTAAATTAAATTGGCATTTTATCTACGGTAGGCCGTATAAAAACGGATCACGATATCATCAGAGCGCTTTTAAAGAAGGTGGTAGTGGAACCCATACCATTTTCTTTTAGCCGTAATACACATTTTAACACCCGACCAAACTTGAATTATTTACGAAGGTATAGTGTCGAAAGATACACAAACATCCTCAATTAGAAGTTAGATGTTAATTTTTTCATGTCAATGAGCAAACACCTAGTAGTCTAGCGTCTCCCTAAAACCTAGGCGGGTTTTATTAGCTTCATTCAAGTGCTTTCTCATCATTTGGAAAATGAAAACCTTAAAACTCATTATTACACATGGAACTAATTAATTTCGAGTTTATCGTGGTAAAGTATAGTTCCATGTCAAAGCGCCTTAAATATTTTTACAAAAGATATTTAAGGAGACTGATGAGTGTGGCTTGCACGCTTCAGTTCATAATTTTACAAACATGCGGAAAAACGAAGCGCTAAGTAAGTTGTAGACATTTTTTTATTGGTGCCTACCCGAACACTTTTATTTCCAGTTTGTTCCACTCATTTTCATGATATTTTAGTTGTCTTTCTACCATTTTTTTGGGTTTTCCTCTTTTTTTCTTGAAGCCACATCTCTTCAAAGTTATTCAATAAGAATTGTAAATATAAAAATAGTCTTAACTCCACTATACGAAGTGTCCTGAGATCTAAAAAAGACCTACAACATCAAAATGTTTACTCGATTCTTGCTCAAACCTACTAGTCTTACTGATTTATCAGTAGAAATTCTAAGATAACTGAATTAATCTATTGAAAAATTCAATAAGAGTTAAGTAGTACTGGGCTATATAGAATTTTGAGTGCATGGCTATCAGTTTTTTAGGAATCTCAGCAATTCTTTTATACTGATTTCTACTGAATTTTACGTGTGAATTTGCTGATAGATACAAAATCGCATGTGGTCTGCTAGCAACGACTTGTCTTCTCATAATCAATTATTATTTATTGCACGTTCATCTTCAGCTTATAATAGACAGCAATATGACGATAATGATTTATATCTTATAATTATGTCTATCAAATAAGATTTTATTTTTAATTCAGTAGGAAATTTTCTCAATCGGAGGAGAAAAAACAGACTCGAAGTCCGCCAAAAGAAATCGTCGGATCGAATAAAGATGAGGTAAGGAACACTTAGATCCATCTGGAATGAACGTGGGGAATGAAATGGTTACAGTGAAGGCGCAAAGACTTGAACTGAAACGCACTTTTTAAAATACATAATAACTTGTTTGGTTAGTGATATAAACCATTGGACACCGCCACGTGTCCATTCAAAAATATATAATTTATTTATTTTGGGATTTTAACAGAAAATATACCCTGTAGATACAAAAGATTGAAAATATATGCAATCTCAAATACAATTTCTTGCAAATTAGAGTTTAATAAAACACAAAGTAAACAAAAAAGACAACTTATTAGATCCATCTTTCGTCTTTTGTATTTTGGATTTTAAAGATAATTTACATGCATTTTGACATTATTAAATCAATATTACAATAATTCTCAATGGTTATATATGATATGTCAACTAGTGATAAATTAAATTTCTTTGAAATCGATTCGAATAACTGAATATTATGTTTAGAATACCATTCATTTATTTTCTTACAGTGTGGCAAGTAACTCTTTTTTGCTCAAACTTAAGCCATTTTCTCCCATTAACATTAAGAATACCTTATAGAGTATGAAACTTTTCAAAGTCATACTCCTAATAACTTTACTATGGCTCTCTTGTGTACACTTCGAAATGAGACTCGTTGAACCAAACAACTCTGTTCCAAGTATTCTGCGACTATTCTCAATGGTTATCGAATAAAGAAAGCATACATCTCTTCTGTCTTCATGTCAGCAACATATTGTGTTAGATCGGAAAGCTAATTAAAGTGATTAATTAAAAACGTGGAAGTATTTTTTTTTCTTAAATTATCATTTTTCTTATAGAAATCTAATAAATAAATTTTACCACGCCTTCATCCGTTGCCTGATTTTAGAAACAATTTTTCAAGTTTCCGCCAATTTAACGATGACTTCCTTCACAATTTTCGTTATTCTTCTCATGTTTATATTTGTTGTGGCAGAAATTCTGTCTAATTTGGTTTCATTTCTATTAACCCAATGACTTTATATGTGTAACTTTCCTATATTGCGGATACTTTATTATGATATTAAAATATAAAAAAAATTCTTATGAACGATCTCTTTTGTATCATTTGATGATCCTGTTACGTAATTCTATGACGCATATTGTATTATGCGTAGTTTTTACAAAATTGTCATTTAATCATATCGTCGGTTAAAAACAAGGGCATCACAAATAAAAAAATATATTTAAAATATTTTTTCAACGTTTCGAAATATTCAGGTTTTCAATACGCTTGGTTTTCGGTATCAAAACTAAAATTTAGACATTTTGGTTTCTTATAATACAGTAAACATTTTACTCTGATATAATCATAGGTTAAAAATTTTAAAAGTGATTACTTTAAATAAATCTTTAATATCTGCTGAAATAAAACAATAACGAACATTATTTTAGGTAAAAACGAAAAGACATTTTGTATGAATGAAATAAGCTAAAAGCGTATTCATTTCTCTTTTATTTGTATTTATATTTTTATATGAAAAAAAACAAATCTTACAACGAGAAACTCAGGCTTGCTAGTTATGGATTTTCATGAAATTTTGTATACAGGATGTTTCGTAAATACATGTACTTATTCCAGGGGATGATTCTACGGAAAATAACAAGATTTTTTCTTGCTACGTATGTATGGTCTAAATCCACCCCCCACTCTGCAATGTTGATGCAAACATAAGGGGAAAAATGTATGTTTTAATTTTTATTTTTTTAATTATTAATCACTAACTAAATTTAGTGACAGTAGAAACTGACAATAAATTCAATTTTTTTCTGCCGTGACTTCCCCATCATTTCCCCCGTTTGATTTTCGCTAACGCCCCTTTATTAATAAAGTTGTTGGAAAGACTAACAATTTATTTTATTTTTTTTTTCGAAAACTGTTAAGTTTAGAATAAAAAAGCATGAGGCAAGAAAGTTTTAAAAATGAGTAGGCCTTCCAGTGAATATTTTTTTTAGAATAGAAAAATTTTAAAAAAGTATAATTGTTTGGACGAAAAATGTGTTTGTGGTCGTTAATTTAATTACTTTCTAGAAAAAATATGAATCTAATAAAATGTGGAAGAAAGTCGTTTCTCTGGTAATACATCGTAGCAAGTTTAGCTTTCGTGGTATTTTTCTTTTGAGGAAAAAAATAAAACTTAAATTTTTCTCCTTGGATTTGTGTGGACATTGCGGAGTGGAAGATGGATTTAGACCACACATGTATAGGAAGAAAAAGTCTTATTTTGCCGCAGAATCACCCTTGGAATAAGTAAAAGTACATAGGAAACACCCCGTACGTGTAGATGACCATACACAAATCATATACCCAAAATAATAGAAAATACTTCTTCAAATTAAAGGAGAAAAATGTATTTTAAATTTTAATAATATTTTATATACAATATAGACGTTTTGGGTGGAACAATAATAAGTAAGACTCCACATATCTACGGCCAAAATCCTCGAACACGTTGATTTTTATTTTTGGTTGCAGTTTTTCTGATGATAAATTCATGTTGTACATAAGGTGATCCAAAAACAAGTCACGGTAACCAATTTAATTTTTTCAAATTGAAACACACCTTTTTTAAATCTTTTCTGAATTCTGTTTCAAATTGCAAGAATACTTCATGTCCTACACGTAAACGTAACAGTTATTGAAAAATTTACGATTAAACATATCGGGTCGAGTGAATAAAAAAAGTAAGTGCTTTTACTTGAAAATTTTGAAAAATATGGTTCAGTATCGATCCATCTTATAGGTGTCGATATATGTATAATAGTGGAATAATTTCTCTCAAAATCTTCAAGTAGAAGCATTTACTTCTTTTTATTCACTCGATCCATCAATAATTAAGACCGTGCTTATCAATAACTAAAGCATTATTGACTTTATAGTATGTAATTCAAAAAAAAGTTTCAGAAAGTAGTTGTAGACATCATCAAGTTTCAATTTGAAAAAACTTTTGGAGTAGCCTGGACGAAAATTTCATACAGGTTAGTCCAAAAGTAAGCAACAATACCAAAAAAAGATAAAAACAAAAAATGTAGAATTAGTTTAAGTATAGGAGTAGTAAGACATGGTACATGAAACATACTTACAATTTGAAGCAGAATTCAAAAATGAAATAAAAAAATATGTACTTCTATTTGAAAAAATGAAGTTGGTTACCGTAACTTGTTTTTGAGTCACTACTGTATACCTGAATTTATCATTAGAAAAGCCGCAGCCAAAAATGAAAATTGACGTGTCCAAGGACTTTGGCCGCAGATGTATGGAGTTTTACCAATATGAATAATTTCACCCAAAATGTTCATAATATTATATATGTACATATAAACTATTATTAAAATTTAAAATGCGTTTTCCTCTTGTTATTTTTGAAGATATGATTTATGTATGGCCACCTATACATATACAAAATTTCATGAAAATCCATAACGGGCAAATCTGAGCCTCTCCTTATTAATGCGACACTCTGGGGAAGACTTTCTAACTGGTTTCGTTATCAGATTAAATAAATTTCTAATTTTTCAAATAGAAAAAAAGATGCGATGTGTTTTAATGTTTTCGCAGACAGGTATGCAGGACAGACAACATTCAAATGTGTTTGATATTATACTCAATTTTTTTTTACTATTAATCTAAGTTATTTGCAAGCTGCAAATATCCATTTACATAGTAAGTGTTTTTGATAAATTAACACATGCGACGAGTTGCATTTAATGACATGAACGTACTATGTATTCACAGATATAAACAATATTTAATCACAGCTTAAGTTTCTTATATTATGTAATTATCTAGAGAGAAAAACTAATGTATATTTTCATCACTCTCTCAAGTAAATAAACAGCTTCTTTTCAAACGTTGCTACTGCGTTGCCAATTCGTGTTGTTCTTCCCTTAATTCATTTTATTTTAAAAATAAATTATAATCCTCTGGAATCCTTTGTTAAACCTCTAAGATGGGAACAGATTAATCTTAACGATCTTAATCTAAACGACCCGGGTGTCTTGTAACCTGTCTGTCTGAAGAACCCTTAACATCTCCATCCCGTCGTCATTATCATAGGCGGAGCTTTCTTCAAGGGCCCAATTTAAATGCAACTAGTATATATGCAATGTTCAAGATAAGAACAATTGTTCCCTTTAAAAAGTTGATGTATAATTCTTAACAGTGCCACTTCCAAGCATTTATTTTAAATATTTAAGACTTCTGCACGCCCCACGCTCTGGTCCAAATACCACAACCTGTTTTAGAAGACTTCAGCAGGTCATCCGGCCTTTACAACAATGGTTGTACAAAAGGGGGCCCTTGTTCAGTCATTAAAAAATTGCCCACGTCATTATTCCACCCTGTAGATAATGGTAATTTTATTCACATCACGATAAAATAACATTTTTTTTTTCTTTAATTTTTATTTCATAGTTCTTGGTTTCTTGCTGCAGAAGTAGGAGCATCAGCGTCAGGAACGGCAAAAGTTGTTTTTTCTATTGGCAACAACAGTCGCATTTCTTTATGACGTTTAATATAATGGATGGCGTTGCGAAGACGTTAAGAAATGGCCGGATGAAGACGGCCGAACAACTATTTGAACCTGTTCAAAGAATTTGCAGCGTTGCCACGTCTAACCGAAGAGCACGTACCAATTTGATAAATGGGGATTTTTATTGTGTTCATTCAATATTATCGAAATTAAGAAGTTCAAGGAGATTTTTATAAATAATTTGAAACAACCAAATAATAAATGGAGGTAAAAGCCGATTTGATGCGGTTAGTCTATACCGTGTGTTTCTTATGTTCCTATATTTGCTAGTAAGTGGCAGGTATACAATTTAATATTCAACTCAACCCATTATTCAATATGTTTCAATTAGGAATTAAAGTGTCTAGGATTTATGAGAGTTTTGTTATACTTTATACCTATAGTATGTATTTGTATAAGTAAGTATTTCTCTTTTTAAAGAAGAGAGTATTAAAAATTTTAGTAGTGGTCTTTTAGGATCATTAGAATTTTTCACAATTTAACAAATATGAAGAATCAAGTATCCATTGTACCCATATGTATTTGTACTTTTCTAGTAACATTAATAATACCATGTAGTTTTCTCTTCAGAATTTCCTGTAGGTTCATCATCATCAAGCATTTACTATTAATTGCGGATGCCTTAATAGACCTTTTAGGTGAAGAAGATTAGAAAAAAATGTTCAAGATATAAGATTTGAAGATTTTTGATAATTAGTTAACAGGACCGTATCATGGGATTCTGGAAAGATTAAATTAAAATCGATCATTATTTCAATTTTCACAATTGTTAAAAATCGATAGAAAATGGTCTAAAATATAAAACTATTTCGTTGAATCTAAAAAAATTTTTTTTTCTAACTATCTACTTGAAGGAACTCGACAAAATAAATCAAAACCAATCAAATTATTTTCTAAATAATAACGACTCAACTCACAACAATGAATGTTGTGTTACTAGTAACAGTTACTGCCTCGATATTGAGCAAGGTGACCCAATTTTATCCAGCATAATTTAAAATTTAGATTCTACTAATCAAAATAAACAAATTTAATTCTATAATATTTTCTTCAATTCTTCATCAATTTCGAGCTATTGATGTTCAAAAATTTTTTATTTTTTAAATGTTTTCAAACAGTTAAACTAAAATATTCAGAAATCAAACTTACAATGTTACAATTGTTAATAGAGTAGAGAAGTGCCTATTGTGTGTTTCGGACGATAATGAAATTCCCTCCCCAAACATGCTAAACGCAGAACCGACAATTAACATTACCCATTTTTAGAAGCTTGTAATGTAAAATTTTGAATGTTTTTCTCTTACTTCTAAATTGATGAAGAATTGAAGAAAAATTTATTGAATTAAATTTGTTTATTTCGATTGGTAGAATACAAATTTAAAATTTTTCTTAATAAAATTAGGCCACCCTGTATAATTTGCATGAAGCCAAATTGCTAGATAGAGTTAAAAAGAAGTTTTCTTTTGATAACCATTACAAGCAAATAAGTTTGTATTAAGTTGTAATAATGGAAAAATCGGTGAGTCATTTTGGTTCATGATTTTGAATTATAAAATGTATAAGAAAATCGATGATGGCGATTATATGAATCTTACATATTCGATAAATACCATTATAGTATATGTTTATGTTGGAGGTACGATACGAAATCAAAGGGACACTAATGGGAAAGGTTTATAATATTTTTGATTGAAAATATTGGAAAAATGAATATACAGGGTGTTCGGAAATTCATGATACAACGCTCTACCATATAGAGTACGGCTCAAAATAAGACGAAAAGTTCCTATAAACATAGGTCCGGAAATGCTTCGTTTCCGAGATACAGAGTGTTAAAATTTAAAAAAAGGACATTTCTTTATTTTTTAACGTCCAAACGGCTTAAGATTTTTTAACCAAATTTCGTATATGAGTTTAGCATATCGGTAGACTTAATCCAAAAAATTACCAGCTTTAACCATTCACCAGTGGCG